>LOJH01003151.1:0-39990 GCA_001685095.1 Ellobius talpinus | reverse complement strand
GAGGAGGTGGAAATTTTTAATAATAATAAAGAAAATGGAAAAAAATAAAAAAAATAAAGCCACCGTGGCTAGCAAGATGGTTCAGGAGGTGGAAGAGCTTGTATATAATCTTGACCACCTGCATTCAACCCCTAAATCCCACAAGCTGGCAAGAGAAGCAACTTTCAAGAACTGTCTTCTGACTTCCACTCACGCACTGTGGCATGCACAGGCCTGCCCTGCACGCGCGCGCACACACACACACACACACACACACACACCATGCTCACATGACACTGACCAGCACCATGACTCACTGAAGGGCTCCCCATCATGTGTGTGTCTAGAAAGACAGGCCATGCCGGGCTCCCCACACCGCACTGACATCACACACCTAGTCTTGGCTTCAGCATCACTGTAAATTAGCATTCAGATACAGCATTTTGAAAATGGGACCTTAATCGTATAGATGTAGGCAGTGGCTTTTCTCAGCAGCACAGGTATAGATCCTGAGCCTCCTCCTGGACATGAAACACTCCACTGGCTTCCACATAGTACACACGTGCAATGTACTGCAAAAACGGTGCCCTCCTGCACTAGCTCTTCCAACACCAATGGCTAAGTGACTGAAACAGGATCCCTGGTGAGGAGCACATGCCTGGTCAGCGCCTGAAAGCATTTGCTCCACCCACGAAGAACCGCAGCACCATGCTCCAGCACTGCACACGGAGGCCTGAAGCTAGAGTCAACAGAGCAGCTCTCTGTGGGCTCAGGCAGCTGGCTGGAGTACACACACTAGTTAAAGAAACGCCAGGGGGAAACAGAACTCACGTTGAGAGGAAAGGGACACTCCAAATGGATTCCCCCAAAATCACCACATGGATGAGGACACTGACTTCTTGCCTTCTACATGAGAATAGCTAATCGTCCCTGGACAGACCACATGCGTTCCTTTTAAACAGCAAAGCAAAGACACCCACAGTCTTGTAGTAAAGCCACACCAATGTGTAACTAAGTTAAAAAAAAAAGTGAAGAAAGGATGTGTATCCTGCCACGCACAGGCACACACACCCTTCCACGCACAGGCACACATGCCCCGCCACGCACAGGTACACACACACTGTCATGCACACACACTCCATCCCTCACTGTCATTACAGCTGTGGAGGAGGCCCAGCCACTGTGCGCTGCCTGTTTCCTAGCAACACTCAGGCACTCTGACAAGACACTCTTAAGAAGCTCAACAGAAAACAAGGTGAGGCAATGAAGACGCCTGCAGCACGCGACTCATCCCAGAAGCGGGTTTGAATGCAGTACAACCTGGGGCCATCGCCCACACCCTGAAACCAGGAATAAAGCAGTTCACCAACCAGCATGCAGCTGCACATTCTCTCTCCATTCCCAAGACAACCGAGTGTGAGACTTGAAGTCAATGCCCAGAGACGACCAGAGAAGCTTGCAAAAGGCACAAAGTTCTGAGTGCCAGAGAGTAGCAACACCCCGGACAGAACACACGCAGGTAGAAAACCACACGTTGTCTAGAGTAAGTCGGATCTTTCCACGCTGGTGCAGCTGGCCCTGGCTGGAAGCCAAGGAAGCCTACTTTGCTGTGTGTATCTGCAAGCCGAGGCTTTCTGAAGGCAAGAGTTAAACGTCAAGAAAAAGAAGTCTGAGTTTGAAAACAATCCCTTTGCTCTACCCAGAGCTTCTGTTAGGACCTGCCTACTAAAGCCAGTTTAACATCTGTATCCGTGGTGGTTTGGATGGAAATGGTCCTCAGAGGCCCAGGGGCGCGGCAATATTAGGAGGTGTGGCCTTGCTGGAGTAGGTGTGGCTTTGTTGGAGGAGGTTGTCTTTGAGGCCTCAGAAGCTTAAGCCAGGCCCAGTGGCTTACACTCTGCTGATCTGGATGGAGAACTCTCAACTCTCTCTCCACCACCACAATGAACCTAAGCCAGCCCCAGTTAAATGTTCTCCTTTACAAGAGCAATAAACCCTAAGACAGCATCTACAATACAACATTGCTTTCCTACTGATGCCTGAGGGACAGCTGCACAACAGGGACTGATGGTGGCGTTGTGACAGTTTCTAAGATGACTCAGTATTCTCTCCTAAGCCCGTGAAGCCATTTCACAGAGACACTTACCCGCCTCTGCTGTGCTGCTGGCCATGGCTGGAGATACGGTAAGGAAGTGCATGCTCGCCAAGGCTTTCCAGGTTCCTCACGATGGCTCCTCGGTCCATCAGGAATTCTAGTGTACGTTTCAAGGCAGCAGCTGTCTCTGGCTAGGTTTGTTTGGTTTTGTTTTTTTAAAGAGAAGAGAGAAAAAGTCACAATCAATATGAAAATGAGAATGATTAGTTAAGGCCATACTGTAGACATCTCTGGGTCAAAGCACCTGAAACTGTTTTTCATTAACTTAAATAAAGAAAACGAAGCAAAGGCTTTCATGATAAATGACGGCTCGCAACAGAGCTCAGTGCAGGAAAGCTCCATGGGTCTGGGAGACGGGAACTCTCAAGAGCCTCAGCCAGAATCAGGGGGCCAACCACCATGCATTCTTCTACATTATGACTCAGAATAGAAATTCCAGGAGACTGGCTTGTTGTCAGGGCACCCGAGTCGTGTACCAACCATGCATTCTTCTACATTATGACTCAGAATAGAAATTCCAGGAGATTGGCTTGTTGTCAGGGCACCCGAGTCGTGTACAAACCACGGCCAAGTGGGAAAGGGGTTGGATCTCACTGGGGGATCACAACCAAAAGGGCAACATGCCGCCTCATGGAGTACACAGTCTAATGAGGAGTTTAACACAGACACATGGAAGGGGACCAGATGGGAGAAAGGGACAGTGCTATAGACACAGACATGTGCACATGTGTGCGCCTATGTGTGCAAATGTGTAAGAGGGTGGAGATCCCAGGGCTCACTGGCTAACCAGTCAAATCAAACTGTGAGCACAGGTTTCATAAGAGACTACACCTCAAAAATGAACATGGTATATAAAGAAGATACCTGAAGTAAACCTCTGATCTCACCCCCCCACACACAGGTGAAGAGACACACATACGCATACACACAACCACACACCCCCCAAATGTGTACACACCAAGTGTATACCCTACCCCATATGCACACACCATACAAACACAAAGAGATGTTCTTTTTTTATTTTTTTTTTTAATTTTTATTTTTCTTCAACATGTATAGGAAAGTCGAGTGGCAGCTACAGGCACTGTGCTGGCCTGGGCTGTCAAAGTCTCTCCAGTTACTTTGGCATGCAGTTGGAGACCCCATGGCTACCACCAGAGAGATGTTCTTTTTAAAAGGGGGTTTTATCGTGTCTGTTTAAAAAAGGAACAGCTACCTACCACGAAGGCAGCTTAAGAAAACAAAACACATTCTTTCACTTGTGTCAAAGTCAAGGCAGGGACTGCATCAATGGACACACTCATTTCACTGGGATGTAAACCAGTCAGGAGTCTAGGGAGGCTGGGGGCTGGTGAGATGGCTCAGTGGCTGAAGGCACTCACTACCCAGCCTGAGGTCAATCTCCGGCACCCGCGTGGTGGTGGGTGGAAAGAACAGACTCACGCAAGTTACTCTCTGACCTCCAAACGCAAAAGGTGGAAAGTGAGCCCCCCCAAATAGATGCAATTTCTTAAAAAAAGAGAGTAAAGAGCAATAAAAGGTTTATGGTTATTAAGGTTGTTCAATATACCTTTTTTCATATACCTTACCTCGAAATAAAGCAGATTCCAAAAGACAGAGCCCTCAAACTTTGTTTTTGAAATTAAGTTTTATGGGAACACAGCCAACTCATGCATTTGAAGTGTTTATGGCTGGTTCTCCTTAAAGCAGATTTGTAGTTACAACAGAGACCAGACAGCCCCAACCTGATCATTTCTATGGAGCCAACTTCGGTTCTACACTGCGAAAGGTGGAGGGAGCCAGCGGGGCCTCAGTCACTTATCAATGTGGAGATGGGTTTCAAGTAGGTTGATTTCCACTCATGGAAGTAGTCTGTCTATGACTCCAGTTTCTTCAAACTTACCTACAACACTGGTAAAATATAAGCTTTCTGTAAAGCAATCCAGCAATGCTTAGCATAAAATGTATAAGGTTAAGACTCCATAATCACTAAATAGCTTACTCTAAACAACCTATCATATCCACATACGAGAGTCTAAGACGATTATGACAAAGTTTACAACATAGGTCACTAAGTGAAACTGGCTGCCTATTAATAGCAGATGGGCTCAATGAATTATTTTCACTGACTTTGAACAAGTAAGGTGCTTTTTATGTAAGCATTAAAACCAAGCTATTGATCTTTACTTGCTGGTATGTTTTTTCATATTTATTCATTCATTCAGTATTGTGTGTACATGCACAGGCATGTGCAAGTCGCAGTACCCACCTAGGGGTCAGAAGAAAAACTTTGGGAGCTGGTTCTTTCTTTCCACTGGCCACCTCACCTTAATAAAAACACACATGCATGTTCTATGTGCACACACAGGAAAAATATGGAAAACATCAGACATATGCTAACAAATGAGAGGATCTACATTTGTTTACTTTATCATCATGCTTTATTAACTGATTTGTTTTATAATCAATGGAAAGCTGTGAACAGAAACAATTAAAAACCAATGGACACATAACAGTACATATGTATGGATCAACATATTTCAATAGGTGCATACAACGTGCAGCTCTCAGATCAGACTGTCTTATCCATGCCTAGACACCTGCCATTTCTTTGTCTTGGGAACATGAAACCCATTCCCCTAGCTATTTTGAAATGTTAATTTCTTAGTTACACTCTTTGCTGCAAAACAATGGAGCTTCCCCTCCTGCTGCAATGTAGGAAGTCCTTCTGTGTATGTGCTGCTCTTATTGGTTAACGAGTAAAGCTTCTTTGGCCTATGGCACGGCAGAATATAGTCAGGCTAGAAGAGATCTATAGAGTAGGCAGAGTCAAGGAGATGCCATGTAGCTACCAAAGGAGTAACATGCTGACACCAGTAAGCCACAACCTACTGGCAATACACAGATTAATAGAAATGTGTTAATTTAAGATGTAAGAGCTAGCTAGGAATATGCTTAAGTTATTGGCCAAGCAGTGTTGTAATTAATATTGTCTCTGTGTGATTATTCGGGTCTGGATGGCCAGGAAACAAATGAGCAGTCTCCACTTACAAAATGGCACCCAAACGTTTAGCAATGTACATCCACATAAGACCTAAAAAAGGTTAAGGGAGGGGCCTTCTAGACCTGTTTTGTATATGTAATTTTACTATGTTAAAGTTAAAACCTTAATTTCTATTTAGACAGAAAAGGGGAGATGATGTGGGATGTCCTTCTGTATGTGTTGCTCTTACTGGTTAATGAATAAAGCTGTTTTGGCCTATGGCAGGTCAGAATATAGCCAGGCTGGATGAGATATAGAGAGAGAGTAGGCAGAGTCAAGGAGGTGCCATATTGCCACCAAAGGAGTAACATGTCAACACCAGTAAGCCACAGCCTAGTGGCAATACACAGATAAATAGAAATGGGTTAATTTAAGATATTAGGAACTAGCTAGGAACATGCCTAAGTTATTGGCCAAGCAGTGCTGTAATTAATATTGTCTCTGTGTGATTATTTGGGTCTGGGCAGTCGGGAAAAGACTGAGCAGTATCCACTTACACTGCTGTTTGTACCTCTTACTAACTTGTCTCTATTCTCAGTTTCTGGAAATCATCTGCTCTTTACCTCTGTAGGGACAACGTACTTAGCTTCTTTAAAAGTAAGCACTTATATTTGTGTTCTGTGCCTACTTATGACCCTTAATGCACCCTTCAGACTCCTACTCTTTGGTGCAACTGACACGAGCTCACTCCTTTTATAGCAGAGAATTTCACTACGTGTGCACATTTTCTCTACGGCTGAGGACCTCACTGTGTGTGCTGCATTTTCTCTATAGCCAAGGACCTCACTGTGTGTGTGTTTGTGTGTGTTTGTGTGTGTGCTGCATTTTCTCTACGGCTGAGGACCTTGCTGTGTGTGCAGCATTTTCTCTACGGCTGAGGACCTCACTGTGTGTGTTGCATTTTCTCTATGGCCGAGGACCTCGCTGTGTGTGTTGCATTTTCTCTACGGCTGAGGACTTCGCTGTGTGTGCTGCATTTTCTCTATGGCCGAGGACCTCGCTGTATGTGCTGCATTTTTCTCTGTCACCCACTCAGCACTGATGGGCACACAGAAGATCCCATGCCCTATCTATAGTGGATATTGCTGGAACACATGGGGACGACAGTTTCTCTTAAATACACTGATTTCTTCTTCCACAGTTGGTTCCAGAAGTAGGGTTGCTGCATCACATGGCAGTTCTACTTATGTTTAGAAGCCTAGATCCTGTGTTCCTTAATGGACACATTAGAACCAAATTTTTGGTTTAGAACAAAGTTTGGGGATGGGGGAACATGGGGGAGTGATAAGCACATAGAATTCTGTGAATCCTAGATCTATCCCTGAAAACATATACATTTGCTGATTCCATATTCACACAGGTTTAGGCATACAGACAGTTTCCAGGTTACTCAGAGCCAATGGCTGTTACGAGTGATCACTGTCTCTTGGGGAAGCAGAGCAAAACTAAACTCTGGAGGAACTGGGGATCGCCAGCCTAGAATCAGCTCAGAACAGACAGATGTGCCCGTGATACCAGAGGTCACTGGGTAGGACACGCTTCACCCTGCGAATGGCCATCAGATAACTGTGAAGTCACTTCAGCAACAAGGCAGGCAGAAGCCCGTTAAACAGAAACAAGACAGGAGGCCAGGAGCTGGTCCATGCTGGCCCATCAGTGACGATCCAGGATACAAATGGATAGTCTTAGAGTGACCCACAGAGCGGTGTTAGCTGTTAGCTGACGTGTGCACAGGCTCACACTATGTGACTCATACAGAATGCTTTGTAATTCAACTGTGATGGGTTCAGTTCCTTAGTCGACTTTTCCAGAGTCTCAAGTCAGAGGGCCTCATTCAGATCTATTTTAAGAATGACTCTGCGGGCTTGCCTGAGTAGAACCTAACATTTCCTTTACTACGTGAGCCATCACAGGGAGAAGGCGATCAGCATGGCACCCCTCAACACACACTGCAACCAACTCAGCTCCAAAATAAAGACGCTCAGTCCAGCAAGTGACAACACACCTGTAACCCCGGCACAGTGGAAGAGGGAACAAGAGGTCATCTTTGGCCACACAGTGACTAAGAAGGCCCTGTCTGGAATAAAGAAAAAAGACGCTTCCATCTCTACCACATATGTCAATTCAAACTTCAACTGACTTTGAGAACAAGTCTTAGCCCTGAAGTGCTCCGCTCTCTGCAGGTGCAAAGGTGAGATGGGCAGTATTCTGTGAACCTTGCTCCTCAGCACGTAAACGAGGCTCTAAGCCTTCCTCTTCTTCATTATTATCCTGTGTGTGTGTGTGTGTGTGTGTGTGTGTGTATACGTATGCACATGCACCTTTGTCCGCTTATCCACCACACAATGATAAAACCATTAAAAATTTAAACTAGAAAAACAATTAGCTTTATAGTCTCTATCAAGGCTCAAGCCTTTTACCTGTGTCTGTCCTTCCTTAGCACCTGCTACCTCCTTGGTTACCTTCCTACACATTAGCCTGTACCTATAGTCCCCTTGGTCTCCTTTCTACACTATACTGTGCCCACACATACAGCTGTTTATGTATATGCATATATGCACATGTATACATCATAGACTGGGATCTGCATGAGGGAGAACATAGATCTTTCTTTTGGGGTCCGAGTGGCCTCATATGGACACAGAGACCTTTTCTAAGGCCTTTAAGGCGGTAATAATCTTTCTCGTGGTGATACTACAGTCCTCTCTGAAAGTAAAGTGGAGAATGCAGTCTCAGCAGGCATTCCTACTTCATCAGGAAACAAAACTAAAACTCAGATGCCCATGTTTACTATTCTGAGAACATTCCCAAAGCCAGGATCCTTTAGCCGGGTCCATTTATATCTTCCCCACCCCTTTCCAGATGAATAAAGGATGGGAGAAAGCAAGACAGGCAGGAGTCCTGGTTACTATGACAGCAAGTAAATGAAAAGCCACAGCTCATGAAGTGGCCGGGGAGAGCAGGGGTCAGGTAGAGGTCACCAAGGCTGTCTTGCTGATTGCTGCCTCTGCACCATCTAGTCCCTGTATTCACCGCCTATTTCAACAGCTTCACACAGAGGACAGCACTGAGTGTCAGGGATGCCTTGGGAGGTTTGAATCCACAAAGGATTTTGACAGCAAAGACAAAAGATTCATAGGGAAATTCTAGTTACGTCCTGTGAATCTTCTAAATGCCAAGGCCATGTTTAGGAAAATACTAATGAGAAGACTGTATTGAGAGAAGTGTTCTTTACCTTTTAAACAACCACATTATTAGAATCAGAAGCAGGCACGGTTAAAGGACGCAGATCTACACGTCTGGCTGAGCAGCAGACTCCAGCACCATCAGCTAGGCCAAGGCAGAGGTGCTAAAGTCAGGGGATGGAAGGAAGGCACTTAGCGTATTTCTTCCAGCAGGGAAAGCAGGGCAGACAGACACAAGGACATAAAAATACCAGAATTACATGATAAAGTTGGTCACTGGGACTCAGCTACTTCTGAAGCTAGAAGAGTACCTTTCCTCGGTGACCCCATGAGGGAGTGTCTCTTCCTGAACTAAACCTTAGTTCACACCTTACCCTCACGTCCCTGGAGAGAAGCAAGAGCTGGCACAGTGTTCAGCACGTGTGATGGATATGTAAGTCAGAGAAGTAAAAGCTCTTACTACGTGAACCAGTTGGGAGGAGGAGGGGACAAAACAGTCAGAAGACGGAAGAAATAAGATCTCCACTGCAAAGAAGAAACAAGTCCCACTTTATGAAAGGCAGAAACGCAAAGCAAAGCAAATACGCACCCTTACTTAAACCAGAGCTAGTGTACAGGAGCCAGACGTCACCAACGAGGAGTCAGGAAGGCAGAGAAAGTGAGTGAGTTACCATGTCTTCACTTTCCAGGGCTACTTGGGATGGAACAGAACAAACCAACCTCACTATCACTCATTATCAGGAGATGCTCAAATCCTAAACCGTGCACTGCAAGATTCTGAAAAGCAATGAAAACAGAGTTAGCAAACCCTAAGTGCACAACAAGGCTACAGGGAGCCTGCCACAGGACGCGACACTGGAACTGGAAGGAAGAAAGTCAAGGAACAGCGGTCCTCATGTCTGCACCTACTTGTCGTGGTGTCTCTGTGTGTGTGTGTGTGTGTCTGTCTGTCTGTCTGGGACATGTGTGTTCCATGTATACAGGTACATGTGCTGTACCTTTCTAATCAGTGCCAGCTAAACATTAGCAGTATCTGATCTGGAGTACAAAACCCAAGTCAGAGATCTGTGAAAAATGAGCAGCACCCACCTAGATGTCTAGCCAGCAAGGAAGAAGGTGGTAAGGGACCTTCACAGGGTACATGGCCATGTCTGCAATTCCAGAACTCAAACAGAAAGAGTCTGAGTTCCCTAGCAGTTTGCACTACTCACTCCCCAGGCCCTATCCACAAAGACTGACTACGATGGTAAGGGATCTGGAATTCGTGTCCTGAGCTGCACACCTGCTAAGGACAGATGTGTCCCCCAAGCTGCATGTGTGGGAAACACTGTCCCAATATTTATGCTGAAGGTATCTGGAGCAGGATCACCGGGAGACGACGGGCTCACTCACGGCTAGAGGTTTACCACACGAGCGACTCTGCCGTCCCCTCACTCCTTTACGGGTCCCATGTCCTGTAGGACTCAACCAGGGCCTCCACATGCTGAAATGGGAGGTGGCAGTGAGAGACGCTAGCACCATGCTCTCGGACCTCCCAGTTACCACAGCACAAATGCAGCTCTCTCCGTCGTAAATTGGTCCCTGCTATTCTGTTGCAGTGACAGAAAGCGGATGAAGACAAAGACTCAGAGGACGGAGCACATCACACCAAATCCTCAACCTTAGGAGTGCACTGATTTCAATGGAGGGTGGAAGAAACGAGGTCAGAGTGAAGACCAGAGCTATGGGGTCATGAGATGAACTCCCTAAAACAGGGACTTGCTGAGAGTGGAATGAATATTAGGGCGGGAGACTGACAGTGTGCTATTGCCACATGGATGTGTCTGCTTTTCAGTGCAAGTCAGTTAGTTAGAAAATGTGTTGGCAACCCCAAATCCTTATTTGTAGACCTGCACATAGGCAAGGTGCTGAAAAATAAGGGTCACGAGCCTGCTGCACACATGCCCAGTTGAAACAGAACAAGACAATGCCGCACCCTGTTTTGGCTCTCCTACTATAAACACGTGTCCTTTTTGCGGTCTATTTGGTGCCATGCTAATGTGGGGGAGCTTTGTTGTTTACTTTTTGAATGTGTATGATTTCAATGCTGATATTACTGTTTAAAATATCAAAACAAAACCGTAACAACAACAAAACCCTAAGTGTAATAATGAAGTACTACTTAGCGCGCAGGCAGCAATAGGCCTTAAGGAAAACGTTAGATGCACATTACAGGCGCGTGGGTGTGAGCTGTGGTGCTGCTGGACTCGAGATGAGTGTAACACACCCACCATTTACTAAATGTGGCATCTTAAGCAGACACAGATAAAATAAAGATTATCAGTTGACAAAAATGGGTTCACAGGAACTTGACTGGGAGAATTTGTATTTGTCAAATCAATGTCAAAAAGAAATGTATAGAATCCAGTGAAAACTGATGATCATCACACTCTATTTGTGTGGCTTTGTGTGGCTCTGTGCACTATGCATGTCAAGTGCCACAGTAAAAGGCTTGGCTGGGTAAGAGATATCAGTCTTCACAGTTGGGTACTCTAGAGGACAAAAAGACTTGTACACCCCAGCTTTGCTTTTAGTGGTCAGCATTCTTCCAGAGACTTCAGCTTCAAAGGCTGAACTCACCAGGACACCCTGGCTTTAGCTTTATTGCAGCATGCATGACCACACACACACACACACACACACACAGTATACAACAGGATACACTGATACACATTCTAGGGGAAAGCCCTTGGGTGGGGGGAGAGGAAACAGACAGGCAAAGGGAGATAGGAAACCTACATCAGGGAAGATCAGTCGTACACAAAGACCTCAGCCCTGGGCCTCTGGAACTGAGGGACAAGTCAGAGAGGAAGGCATGGAGTTGGTAGATCCCAAGATGTGCATGCAGGAGTCCCTGGGGGGCTCCATCAGAGGGTAGCCTATGGGCAGGAGGCACAAGCACTGTGCTGAGCAGGGCTGTCATACCAACAAGATGAAAACAGCAGGTAGTGAATTCTGAAACCCTGTGCTCTGAGGGTGGAGCTCAGGGACTCACACTAGGGAAGCGCTTTACTCAGAGCTCAGAGTCTCCAGCCACAGCTTTCAGTTTATGAAGCTGGCAAAGCCAGGCAGACAGCATCGCCTCTGCTACTGTTCACTGTATCAGACAGCAGGACAGCCGATGGCCTGCGCACACTGAGAAAGACCAGCACGGGCAGAGAGCATCACCTTTGCCACTGTTCACCGTATCACACAGCAGGACAGCCTGAGACCTGCGCACACTGAGAAAGACCAGCACGGGCAGAGAGCAGCTGTCTGGAAGTGACACAGGCAAGAGTGCCAGTGCTCAGCCGACAAGAAGCCACACGCAGGAAACAAGGACAGGTGTCACAGGACTCAGGCACAGGGAGCTCTTAAAATGAAAAGCTGACAGAGGCTGCTTAAATTTGTTCACAAAAAAGCTAGAAGATATAGTTTAGAAATTCCTATGAGAAAGAGGCAAAGACCTAAAAAGACTGAGGAAATTAAGAGTAGCATTC
This sequence comes from Ellobius talpinus, assembly GCA_001685095.1. NCBI lineage: Eukaryota > Metazoa > Chordata > Mammalia > Rodentia > Cricetidae > Ellobius > Ellobius talpinus. Next base: position 28,110 of record LOJH01003151.1, on the reverse strand, counting down.
CAAGGGCTAAACAAAGAGCCCCCCCCAACACACACATACCCCAGGACTGTGCTGCCACACTCAAAGAGCCCACCTGGGGCCAGCAACTTCCAGCAAAACTTATAATTATGAAGTTTTATAACATGAAACATACAAGCTAGAAAAAAGTCTTATTAGGCTTCCAACTTTGCACTATTTTTCTAGCTTCTAGTGTTCCGAAAGCTTCCCAACTTACAATTCTATATTCAGCCAAACACTAAGTAAGCAAATAAAAAGCCATTTAATTCTACAGAGTTGACAGTAAATGTGACAAGTGGGTCAGTATTATCAACTTTTCGAGTTCAGATTCCCAGGACACATGTAAAAGCTCGGCAGACATTGTGGCCACATGCAATGCCAGCACTGAACCAGCAGGGACGGGGATCCTGAACAAGCCAGCTAACTACAGTTAGTAAGCACAGGCTCAGGAGGGACTCAGCCTTGTAGACAACCGAGGAGCACAGCCAATGTCAAGGCCAGGCTTCCACAAGCATGTGTGCACATACCAACAACTGAGGATCACAGCCAACATCAAGGCCAGGCTTCCACAACGGTGTGTGTGCATATACCAACAACTGAGGAGCACAGCCAATGTCAAGGCCAGGCTTCCACAGGCATGTGAGTACCCACACCAACTGAGGAGCACAGCCAATGTCAAGGCCAGGCTTCCACAGGCATGTGAGTACCCACACCAACTGAGGAGCACAGCCAATGTCAAGGCCAGGCTTCCACAAGCATGTGTGCACACACACCAACAACTGAGGAGCACAGCCAATGTCAAGGCCAGGCTTCCACAGGCATGTGCGCACACACACCAAATAGATAAATTAAAAAGAATTGGAGCCAGCAGACAATGCCCTATATATTAAAGGGTAAAATGGTGCAATTGTCTCAGCGTGGGCACACTTACACTACTTCCTGTCAGATGCTTGACCCAACTAGGACAGAGAAAGAGCAAGATGAGCCAAGAAAGTTCCATTATACTAAAAAGAGGTTCTTCAAACACTGATGGAACCAATTCAAAAAGAGCACAAAAACTTCTATGATGGTCCCATTCGCTAAATCTGGACACATATAAACAAAAAACTATCAGTAGTGGCCTATGACTTACTGCATAACTAATTAATATTCCATACTGACAAGCCATTCTGTGCTGTCAGCTACAAGTAAAGCAAAATTTCCAAGTGGATGCTCAAACGAGGGGTCCAGTTTGACAGAGACCAGTCAGTGCTCTCGGAGCCTCTGACTACCTCTCAAAACTAGTTACTATCATCAGGGAACACAGCTCGGCAGTGGAGCCACTGGACAGCACCGCGACCAAGAGCCCACAATGGGACAACACGACAGGGCGGTGACCTGAGTGCTGAGACACACTACCATCGCTATGGTGTCTTCCTCCCCATGCTGTGGACAACAGGGCACTAATAATCTAGGTGCTGAGACACACTACCCTCGCTATGGTGTGCTCCTGCTCCATGCTGTGGACAACTGGGCACTAATCTAGGTGCTGAGACACACTACCCTCGCTATGGTGTGCTCCTGCTCCATGCTGTGGACAACACAACTGGGCACTAATCTAGGTGCTGAGACACACTACCTTCGCTATGGTGTGTTCCTGCTCCATGCTATGGACAACTGGGAAAAGACCTGAGTGCTGAGAAACACTACCCTTGCTATGGTGTGCTCCTGCCCCATGCTGTGGACAACTGGGCACTAATCTAGATGCTGAAACACACTACCTTCACTATGGTGTATTCCTGCCCATGCGGTGGACAACACAACCAGGCACTAATCTAGGTGCTGAGACACACTACCGTTCACTATGGTGTGTTCCTGCCCCGATGCAGTCTTGTTCTGATCATGAGGAAACATTATGATCCCAAGTTGTGGGGCATTCACGGCATCACAGACCTCAAACATAGGGCTGGGGACAAGGATTTGTCCCAGATCAAGGGAACAAGAGGCACAAAGCTAAAGGCAGCATCCAGCCTCTAAATGACTTCTCGTTAATGTTGCTAACCAGCAACATCTGAGGTCTCTGGACTAAACACTCACTGTTACTTCCTAGACTGTTACTTCCTAGACTGCTGTCCTTGCCTTAAGAATGTGCCCAAGGACTCTAAAGGGAGCAATGTGGGAAAACGGCTCTCTCGGGAAGATCAAGATGATTCTGCAAAGCAAACATGGCAATGCGAACTCTGGTCAAATCAACTGAGGTGAAGACAATTCCTACATGCCCTTGTCTTAGGGTAACTTCCCTGTAACCTGAAGTGATTTTGAAACCATTAGGAAAAACCCATGGACATTCTTATTTATTCCATGTTTTACATATAAGTACCCATGGGTCAGTGCTGACACACGACAGCTAAAGTGGTAACAATACTAGCATGTGGGCATTCGGAAAGCACGCAAGAGCCAAGTCAGCAGGGCCTTGGGTGGAGTGAGGCACTGAATCTGGGGACAGACATTTACACTGAAAGAGTCACAGAAGAGTACAGTTTTCATTTTATTCAAAGTTTGTACAGAAGTGCTAACATTTCCATAAAATAATTATTACACTTCAGCTACCGGACAAAATACCACAGAAAGGAACGGACTTTGCAAGAAATGTATTCATATTAAGTTTTCAAATACTTCTGAAGGCTAATGCAGCAGCTGGCAAAATAACACGTGTACACAAAGAACAGAGGGCTTGCAGTCAGCAACGAAAACTGACGACTCTTTAGCAGATTGACTCTTTTTTTTTTGCCATTTTTAAACAACAGTAACACAACACAGTAAACCAAGATCATACAAGTCTACAATTGTAAAAATCAGTTGTACACAGTATAGGCAAGTTAGAACTGTCACAAGTAGCTAACAGCTTTAAATTTACAGTTTAACGGTTTTCTTTTCAAGATGGAAGAAAATTCTGATTTCTCTGAAACTAAAGCCTTACACAATGAAACGGACCTTATTAGTCAAACTTGAAAACAAAAGAGGCTGAGGACAACAGAGAGTAAACTGGAAATAATTAAAAGCTAACCAATAACAAATTAATGTTCACAAATTCCATCATAGCCATATTTGGTCTACAATACCAGATGAAATGATCCACGTACATAATACACGGCCCAGTGTACTGACGGGTCTCTGAGCCAGGAGTGTGGGCAAAGCTCCCACAGGCAGTACACGGGAAAACATTTCTCAAAGCAGACATCTTTAAAATGCATTAATACTTACATATCAAAATTCTTTAGATAAAAGCAGCAGTGTTCTGCTGGCATTTGGCTTAGAAATAAAGGAATGAATGAAGCAATTTCACAGGATATTATTAGAAAAAGAATTGCTCTTCTTGAAGAAGACTACTAACTTTTGCACAGCAACTATTTTTGATACCTATTTTGTCAAAAAAGAAAAGCAAAGCGGAAAAGCCTACCAGTTCATATGGTGATCACCAACAGTTCCAGACAAAGAGTGGCGTCCACACAGGGAAAGACAAGCCCCTGCTGGGTCTGAACTTGGCAGGTGCTCACAGACTGAAGCCAGAATGGCAAGGGTAGCAGAGGAACGGCTCCATACCGTCCTCAGACACTAATGCAGTATGCCGCTATTTAAAAATAATAATAACAATAATAAAGCTTTTACATCTTAATAACCCCACAGAGCAGTCCATGAGCAAAAGACTTGGTGATCTGTTTGCCACTCAACAGTCTGAGTTCTCACAGTGAAATCAGGAAATTATACATATTTACACCATGACTACTTTTCTTTCCATGAAATTATATATGAAAATCAGTTGTGTCAACGAAATTTTAAAAAGCATTTCAAAAAGTTGTATTAAACTCTCTTAAAGGTACAGAATACATAGGTCAAAAGTTAACTGCTCTAAACTGTCACATATTGCTAGTCAAGGACATTCCTCACAGCCTCTCCCTCAGCTCTCCACCCCCACCCCCACCCGCACCCTCCCTGCAACCTCCGGTTACCTGTTGTAAAATGCCACTGGAGGTGCGCACAAGGGAGAAATCTCACCATCCAAGTTCATATGAACTCTTCTAAGATATACCACATACCAAGACTTTGTCTTTTTTTTTTTTTAGGTCACATTAGTCTATGCCATCTACACTCTTTGTTATAAGGTTTCCCTAGGAAGAAAAATACCCAAACAGAGGAGGCGCTCTCTTTCTGAGAGCTGTATCTGAAGATGTAGCCATAACTTAGACGGCTCATTTTCATTCTTGGTAACCATGGGACTATTTGGAGGTAAAGCAAACCAGGGGAAAGGGCAATGCTGAGGGGGAGGAAATACATCTTTATTTCTGCATGCACACCCACAGCTTTCCACTCATCTAGTCTTGAGGAGCTAACCAAACACATTAAACAATTCTCAGTACTATTAGGAAAAGCAATGTCATATAGAGTCTGTCCAGAAATAGTTTGATGTTCTGAACACAGAGATCCAACTCTCTACTAAAAAGTACAGCTAAGCACATAAAGAACACAAAGCTAATGCCACCTCATGTAAACCTATGCAAGATCAATATAGTATCTGCACTATTGAGTGTAAATTTTTCATGGTTTGTAGAGCACTGTTGAAAACTAGTAACACTTCTTCTAGACAAGATTTTAGCATTCCAAGGACTATGACTTACAAAGCTGTCACCTGCCCGCCCACCAGAAACCCCACTGTCCCAGATGAGTTTCAGACTGTGGGTCTGTGTCCACAGATCTCATTTCCCTAAAACCCCCAGATATAAGCAGCTGAGAGCTCTCCCCATCAGAGCAGCACAAACAGAACACAAGACTCATCTCTCAGGACCAGCTGGACAGCAGTCTCCCTGTCCAGCCTTTCGGTACTGTGGTCGTCCTGACAACCCTGGGACACGGCTTGGTGGGCTTATGACTTGCACTTGTGGGTTAGTGAGAATGCTATTAGGTTTGTGCTTTTTACAAGTGGAGACACACGTGAACAGTGTTGTGCTTTCTATGGACCTTTAGCCTCTCCTTACACATGGAAATATGAGTGCTCAGATGTCCTTAACAAACTATACAGGGACATTCTAAAAATATACTCAGAATTATAACGTAACTTTAAAGTTTTAATTATAGATGTAAAAGCAAATTAAGATGAATAACATTAAGCTACTATATATATATACTTAAAACTGCCTTGTTTCTGTGAACCAAACCCTACATATAAAAGCGTGTAAATGTGTACTTTCTACCAGCTTTCTTCATTAGTTACAATAAAAGCTAAAAGCACAGGAAGCTTATGGCTAAGAAAGGGACAGGTGCAAACTAGCAGATCAACACTGGCAAGCATAAAGTTACCTACAACCTAAACACAAACCTCAAAATTTGATTATACTGTGGAAAACCTTGTATACTAGCAACTGCCATTCCAAGATTTCAGTATGCCCATCTGTTTCCAATTACACACAGACATGCACATACGAGATACTAATGACATTCTGCTTTCACACTAATAAACTGAACATTAAATTTGTGTGTGTATTATTTACATATAAATTTATAAAGCCAGCAGCCCTAGGAAAATAGGGCAAATACATCTAATTATGCTGTGGGTATATACTGTCAACTTGTGCTGTCCAGAAAATCCCTAGCAGAGTCTTTAGACATATGCTACCTGNNGGGGGGAACATGCCAGACAGAACTCCTCGGCCTTCCGGGCACACTTAGAGGAATCAGGCCATCCACAGAGCCTGCAGATACATGCTCCTCCAAAGAGTAAAGTGCATGAGATGAGTAATGACACACACTATGTCTTTTCCTTTGTTTCTCAGCAAAGGCTACAGGGCAACAGCTACTGGTTGCTAGGAAAATGGGTGGCTTACACGCAAACTGAACCTTGCCTGTTATAAAGGAGTGTGGACAGAAGCATAAATGGCATCGATTTCACAACATTGTTAAAAGATCAGTCAGTAGTGAAAACTTTAAATGAAAACACATGACTAAGTGTGGGACTTGGCACTAACAACTCTCTTACACAGAACCTCAGCTCACGAGCGGAGCAGCTACGGTGTTCAAGACAGTGTGACAGGTGATCTTCATGAGAAGGGTCTCAGTCCCAAGTCGTTTCTGCACCAGCCTCGGACATAACAGCCCAAGCGTTTCTCTCTGTACCAGCTAACTTCCAACTTTACCACCTCAATGGCAAAAACCAGCCTTTCTGCATCACATGACCCCATCATCTCAAAGGGGCTCCTGTGAGAACTCACTACTGTTTCCTTGACTTTAAAAATACCGAGAACACTGGTGCTTTCATCACTCTTAGAAAACTGTGCACCAACAGGCCGTGCAGCCACATGGTTTAACAGGAATGAATGGTCTCGTGCATACCTAGGGAATGGTGAACTATCACTAACAGACACCTATGTGGTCTCCTTGCAATCATACCTCCCATGAAGGTGTGATATGAGGGAATGAAGCAATCTTAGTACTCTAGTACCAGTCAGACAAGAAGATGCAAGACCTAATCTCTCAATGGGTTGACAAGGCTGATCTATATGGTGGAGAAGACTCATCCATAGATTACACTAAATGACATTCAAAGAGATGAGAAGATCATGCACTTGTAACAGAGAAAGAGTCCCAGTGTAGGAATTTAAGGATTCAGAACCACCCCCAGACAAGGCTTTTAACCCCATGCTCAGAGAACCAATTAAGTCAGAGATCCATTCTTAATTGGGAGTTTCACAAAGTGAAGGGTCTCTGCTAATTTCTTATGGTGACATCTCTAAAATGTAAGGACACACAGCCCTGGTCAGCCTCCCTCTCTGTGCAAGATAATGATGGATCCTTGGAGCCAGTGGAAAGGAAGCTCTGGAAATGAGACCCACTGGATCTGAGCCAAGGACAGGAGTTATTACTTGATGCTCCTCTAAAAACAAAAGCAATCACTTCCTAGCAAGAACAGCTGGAGGAGAGATTGGCAGGACAGTCTTCAGAAATGAAAGAGACCTGAAGTCCCACAGCAGAGTCAATAATCACTCTCCAGGCCACTGTCAGAAGCCCTCTGCTCTAGACCCAGACACAAACTGCCTGGGAAGACAAAAACATCGAGAAGTTGAGCCCACACACCAAGGATAACTATTTCTTACCTGCGCTTGTGGACCAACAGCCCCACCTACGTTTTTACTTTTAGCCACATTTTAGTCAGTGTCAATCTTGGTTAATTCAGAACCTTAGCTTGCACAAGCACAGAAATGCATGTGTAAATGTCTGAACAGACCCACGCCATCTTTTAGGACTCATATATCCATGGGAAGGATGGACACTTTGCTAGCCTGAAATAACCATCTATCATTCCAAGGTCATTCCAACAACCTATAGACTGAAGCCTGGTCTCCTGGAATGAAGCTGCCTTCCCCAGTGCACACCCTTCTTCAATCACAGCATCCACGTGGGAGGCAGTAAGGAAGACAAGCGGTAGGGACTTCAGAGTCAGGACAGCGATGCTCACACTGGTAAGAATGAACACCTCATGGATATGTTAAGTCATTTCTTATCTATAGATAGAGAACTCTAAACCTGACCTACTGCTACACAGACACATGATGTATTATATGTATCTTACTATAAGACAACAAAAAGAGGTAAGAAGATCTAACATTCCAAATTATTAGGACTCAACACTAAATAAAGGTGAGAAATTCACATAAACACCTATTCTCTTACGCGGTAAATATGAGGAGTAGGAAGGCCACTCAGCCAACATATTAATTCTTGCTAAGTGTAGAGGGATGTGTTCAAAGGGAATACTAACTCCTACAACTTGATACAAACTCAGGCAACCCAAGATCCTATGAATGTTTTTCATAGCCTAAAAGGTTATCTCAAACGGAAAATTCTTTAAGAGAAGACTGTCACAAACCACGAACAAACCATTCATTCAAATACATGTGGGCAAACTCTGAATCCAGATCTGGAGAACTGCTTTCTCATCTTTCCACAAGGTCCCATGACCTTGGACACATCACAGCCTCGACCTCCACTCAAGACAAGGAAGCCCCCTATCTACTTGGTCCCTCAGTTATAAACCTCAAAATAGAAATTGAGAGAAAAATTGTACAAGGCACTCTGAGTTCTTCAGAAATACATGCTATTCGTACATAAATCACCTTTTCCACCTACAGGCTCAGTCCATTAGAAACCCTCCTGAAGACAGGAAGACTGCATGTACCCAGTGAGCCCTAAAGTCAGTGTTGGGCTCAAGTCCATCATCTGCAAACAAATTGATGCATTACCAAAAAAAAAGTTATCAGGATTGAGCTTTGATTCAAAATCTACAAAATGATCTATAAAAGTAATAATTGCCCTTGAGTACAAGGCTTAATAAATTTATTATATAATTTAAAAAGTTATTAGCTTAAAGAAAGTAGGTATATAGTTAGTTTTCTCCATCTCTCATGGAGAACAGGCAGTGTTGAAGACACAGGACTACAGACATCATCCTTAAGATTCTTCTCTAACTCCTTCTGTGCCATCCTCATAGGGAGAAACAGCCTATAACAAAGATCCGCTGCCCATGGATGCTGTGACTGGATAAAGGTAAAGGTCTGTACAGAATCCTGTGATGTCCTCCACAAGAGCACATGACCACGCTGGGCATCCACAGAAACCTTACGCTGATCAACAGCAAGGGTGAGGAGAGTTCTGTGGCAGGTGGCCAGTTTGTAATGATGCATGCGTGTGTGCTGACTGTAACAGCATAGATATACACTCACAGCACATCTTCAGGAAAGGTAAAAACCAGGAAAAGAACGTATAGAGAATGCAGTATGAGTCAGGATTTGGTTTTTCCTCTAAACACAACATCAGTTTATCACAGCTAGTCAAGGGCCACAACTCAGCACACAAAAGCTGTGCCCACTTCTGTGGCGGCGACACTGAACGTTTCTCACAACTGGACCCATGGGGAAGGCATCTGGCTGATTAACAAGGAATACTACAAAATAACAAGGAAGCAGCCAGGAAACAGGCAGAAGATTCATCATCCTCTTAGCATTACGTTTATGAAGCATTGCATGGGAGTTAATTCTCAGGCTATATTTTAAAACACCTTATCTCATCAATAAATGTGGGGATCATCAGCAATACTTACTTCCCCCCTGATTAAAAAAAAATATACAGACTTGGTAGTCATTCCGTATGGTTCGGTTTAAGAAAGGAAAACAGAGGGAGGGAAGTGAAGCAAAGTCTGCCCAAGCCACTAACATTCCACACACAAGGGGTACAAAAATACCTCCAGGAAAACATTCTTCCTTTCTTTTGGCAAGCAGAATCCATGGACTCATGCTAACAAAACCAGCCAAGCAAACAAAGTTGTCCAGAAGTAATCACTATACAACACATTAGACTTTCAGGACATAACTAATCATACAATCTCTATGAATTCAATTTTTTTAATCATAGCAGGGATTAGAGACAAAAACCTTACAAATGAGTAAATCTACTTCAGCACAAGGTCTACTGAGACTTGGCAATGCAGACAAGACACTTTATCATGGTACTTTAACACAGTTCTGCTCTAAGTGACCTGTGAGAAGAATTGGTCTTTCCTCACTTTGGTATGGAAAACTCTAAAACCACATTTTTTTTTGCACAATTCATACTGTTTTGTTTCATTTAAGTTGAAGATTTATTTCATCCATCTCTAGGAAAACAGTCTTGCAAATAGATGATTTTCTGCTAAGTAAAATTTGGCTAAAACCTTCAGCGTAAACAATGCCTGAGAGATGCAACAGTTACATTTTTGTTTCCAAAGACCAGTATTTTCTTAAGTGCCTCACCATGTTCTTAAGTTCATAAGGAGAAATAAACAAACATGAAAATTCCAAGCGAACACACAGCAACAAGTCCAATATTTAACACGACTTTTACTTGCGGAGACTCCTCTAACATCTGTGAGCAAACGGCCTCCTCATCCATCAAGTCTCTGAGACTTCTCTTGCTAAGGCTTTTACTCTTAAAGCCACAAAACCAGTCTATGAACTTCCAATACCGGCTTTGGCTTTCTGTTTCCTTCTCTCTCTCTTTTTCACCCATGAGAGCTGCTTGCCCATTGGAATAAGCATCTACTGGTGTTTCTGCCTCTGAATGACCCGTGGAAGCTACTGGATTGCTCTCTTCTCTGCATGTCACCAACAGATTAACATCTTCAGGCTGAAGTTCCTTAATGCTGTCTTCAGACTTCCCGTTGGGAATGACATGGTTGAGAGCCTCACTATTATCATTGCTCCGTAGAAAGCTCTTCTCTTGCATTTTGTATGGCTCATCTTTCTGACAGCAGCTCTCCTTTGTTACCAGGGTCTTCTTTGACCAAAAGGTGGTGGTACGAATCTGGTCCTTGGTGGGAGGCGGTGTGAGAAGACTTACAATTACAGTTATGAGTCCTGTGATCCAAAACAATGCTGTAGCCACATACATATAATGGATGTCTTTGATGAAGCCTGGCCTGTTATCAGGCTGGTCACATTCAGGAGCACGGTAGGTAAAAGCCAGTATCAAACGGACAGCTCCAAGAACAAAGCCTGCCATTCCACCATAGAAAGCCCCTTGCTCGTTGCAACGTTTCCAGAAAATTGCCAGAAGGAAGAGGGCTGCCACTGGAGGGGTCAGATAATCTGCCACCTCCTGGATATAAAGGTACATCTGGCCTCCTTGCATCTCCACAATAATTGGCACCCATGCTATGCTGATGACAACCATAAAAGCCACAAATATCCTGCCCACTATCATTAGTTCCCGGGAGCTTGCGCTCTTGCGGATAAGCTTGTACACATCGAGGGTGAATATGGTACTGGCACTGTTAAAGATGGAGTCCAAGTCACTCATCAGAGCCGCAATCATCACTGCCATCATCAAGCCCCGAAGGCCCACAGGAACCAACTTCATCACCAGGCGTGGGTAGGCAATATTGGAGCACCCAGCTCTGCTTCCACACACTTGCATGCAGTGCTCTGGGTTGATGCAAGCTATGTCATCAACAAACAGTATCCTAGAAATCATTCCTGGGACAACTATGATAAACATTGGTAGAAGCTTCAAGAAGCCAGCCATTAGAGTAGAGCCTTTGGCATGAGCAATGTTTTTGGCTGCTAGAACCCTCTGCACAATGACTTGGTCAGCACACCAGTACCATACCGAGGCTGGGGTCTGCCCAAGAATGAATCCAGGCCATGGAACATCTTCATCTGTTGGATCTCGCAGCATTTTTAGGGCATCCTCCTTAGGGTGGACGTTACATGAATTTGTGTTGGAAAGGTTGTGTGTCAACAAAATGGAAGCAACATTGGGTGAGGCCAACATGTACCTTCTCTTAACTTCCTCAAACCCTCCGATCTTCATCATGCTAATAACCATAAGTGTGAGTGCCCCAATAATCATGAGTAGAGCCTGTAGGGTGTCTGTGTAGATCACTGCAACAAGGCCTCCGGTGACAGTCAGCAGAGCGGTCATGCCAATGAGCAGGATGACAGACACATAAAGGTTCCAACCCAAGGACTCCTGGATAAAGAGGGCACCTGAATACAGATCCACTGAGAGCTTGGTAAAGATATACAGAAGCAGAGACAAGGCCGCAAAATAGACCTGAATCCTATGGCCACCGAATCTCTTGGACAAGTATTCAGGCATAGTGTATACCCCTGACCGGATGTAAATAGGGATGAAAACCCATCCCAGAAGTTGCAAGAGCAGTAAGGCATTGAATTCCCATGCGCCTACTGCAAATCCACTCGCTGCTCCAGATCCTGCCAGCCCAATGAAGTGCTCACTCCCAATATTGCTCACAAACAGAGAGGCACCAATTGCCACCCAGGTCATAGAGCGCCCGGCCAGGAAGTATCCACTCACAGTGCTTCTATTAGATTTCCACATGGCAAAAAAACCAATGCACATGACCAGGACAAAATACAGGGCCACTATGGCAATGTCTGCCGTCTCCAGCATAGCCCTCATTCTGGTAACTTGTGAATAAAATGTCCAAATGAAAGAAGTGTCCAACTTCTTATTTACTTATTAGTAACCCAGCCAAGTCTGTAAAGCACACGTGAACGGGACTACACAGAGCAACACAGCGGTTCAAAGTCTTTGTCCTTTGTTTGCTGTCTTGATGGTGGTGGTTGTGGTAAGCTTGGAAGGAGACAGTTTTAAATTTCCTCCGCTTCTCAATTGGGACTGAGAATTTAGTTCGCACTCTTAGTCCACAAGACCATCAGCATTTACTCAGGTGCTGGAGGAGAAACTCTGAGCTGCAGCTAAGTCTAGTGGAGCCTACTGTACCAACCCTGCAAGGCAGCAAAGACAAAAGACAAAGAGTGAATTAGAGGAGGGGCGCATCAAGCGGTGAGGAAACTTTCAATCGAGCAAACATGGCGCGACATTTGTTATAAAAAAACACTTTTACAATTCACTTTAATAACGGCAGCAAAGCACAAACTATTGTCACAGAGGATAGTGATAGCAGCCGTCATTCTGAGCTAAAAACAAAAGGATCATCAGTCGCCTCAGGTCTCAAGGAGCAACTGCCCACTATGTCACAAAATTGTCTTGCTATAGCAGTTGCACCTCAAAACAAGAATCAAGACGTTCAAGTGCCCCAAGGGAGAAAGCAAACACTAGATTCCCTTAACAAAGCAAAACAGATCTTCAAATTCTTGCAATGATGGGGAGAGGAGCTAACATTATGGCCAGCTAAGTCCTAGATACAATAGCAGGTACCTGAGACAGTAAAAGTCCCGCTGTAAATGTACAGTCACAGGGAACCTAGGATTATACACAGCTGATGAGAAAAAGGAACTCTATACAAACAGCACACAGCTTCCCGGACTCCAGCTGCCCCTGCGCACGCTCTGCTAGGGAGAAAAGAACCCTTCAGCAGGAACAACTTCTTTCCCTTCCTTCTGCAGGCAATAATCCCTCCCCCTCCCCCCAAAAAACCTAAGAAGACAAAAGCATTCCACTCAAGGTTTGATTTTATAGAATATTTTCAGTACTGTAATATGTCTCTTTCTTCCTGTATGAAAAGCAAAGGGAGATTTTTCTGGAAGGATGAATAATTTGATTTCTCTGTCTTCCAAGCCCGAAGAAAACAGTTAACCATTAAATCATCTTCAATAAATCCATCTGACATTTTTCAGCTCTGAATTAAGATTATTCTGTAAAACACACATTTAAAAATGACTAAAATCAAATGAATAAATCTGATGGTTCTCCTCTTACTAAAGAAATCCTCAGTCTTCAGTTAATTACAAAAGAAGCTGACAGATCAATAATATTGTTAATATTCAAAATAATACTGCCACATATTAGCGTCTAAGTGCTTCTGCTTACTAGTGAGGAAACTTCAAAATAACTGGTTTTCCATGCTTTAAAAAACTGTTGTTTCTGATAAATCTAGGCATTTTCTTTAAACAAACAAAAAAAACAGTAAACTTAGAAGCCATGGAGCCATAAATAAAAATAAGGCCAGTTTTCTCAAAACTGCTTGAACTAAAACTGCAGTGTTAAAAATTTGATGACTCTCAGAAGGAAAGTCAGCGAGTCATTCCCTAAACAGATCCCACTACACTCCATCAGGCTGAACCCATACTGTTCCCTAGAGAATGCCGGTCCTATCATTTCCAACTCTCTTCTAAGTCAAAACACACAATGATTACACCTAACATAAAAAATGAAAATAAAACCACATTAAAATCCTACCTCCTGAAAATCATATCAGTAACAAGATACTGCCAAAAGCAAATCAAAACAACAAAAAACTCAAGTACAAATTTACATCATTACTTCATACCCGCCAAATCCTGAAGTTGACCATATTTTATGACTGCTTCCCTAATCCTCCAAGTCTTTCAAGTTTAATACCCGCCCCCCCCAAAAAAACCCTCTAAAATTTGAGTAAGCTCTATAAATGTTTCAATCAATGGCAGTGGGAAGAGGCTGGTCATGAGGTCCTGCCTTCAGTGGAGACTCTCCTCCGGCCCAAGCAAGACCAGGCGCACTGCTGTCGCTCTGACAGTCGTCCACCTACACAGGAGGGAGAGCCTTGCTGGTTCAGGATCTTCAGATAAAGTCTTCTTGGTGGAAGCTTAGCATGTTTTCAGAGCCTTTGTCTATAGGGGGGAGGGTTCAGCTTCTGACCCCTGCTGAGGTAGCAGCTTCTGTGCTCAAGAGTCAAAGCCGACATGTCCTGTCCACCACTAGAAATCAATCTAGGACCAGTGTCGGTGTTAAATGTGACTCACAGCATCAACTAAGCCGTTTTCTGCTTCCAGAGGAGGGCTCACCTGGCTGAAAGTCCCACACAAAGCCTGAGTCCTCATTTCCTTAGACGTGCCTTCATAGCAAATAGCAGATTGGCCAAATTTGAGCTCAGAGCTGTTCAGGACTGGGCACGATGACACACACCTGTAATCCCAGCACTCAGGACACTGAGGCAAAGGACTGCTTCAGTCCCAGGTCAGCCTCGGCTACTGTGAGACTGTCTCAAGAACCTGAGAGTGTGTTTAACTGTCTTCCCTCTTCATGTCCTTCCAGAGCCACTGCTCAGGGGCCTCACTAGGCCCTGCACTGGCCTGCAGGATGTTTTTAGTTTTTCAACTTAAAATGCATACAGGGATTGATGCTTCCCATAGAACAGAAGGAAAACAATCACAACAGATCCATTCAGACTGCAGAAAGGTATGAATGTCACGGTAGAATGAGAGTGAGCTCCACATGTCTGTCACAGTTACCAGAGCCTGGATTCCAGACTTCATGCAGGAGACGGAGTTCACGCTTCTTTAAGGGGGGAGGGAATCCCAACAGAATACACGTGAGTTTTGTATATTTCCATGTTTAAAGAGTGAACATTTCTTCACCAGTAGCACCATGAACAACAACAGGCGCAGAGCTCCTTTATTTTAGAAAGAATACACATGGAAACACCTCCAGCTAACACACTTCTTAGACTGTGTTCTGTATCCGTAAGCTTTCTTTCACAATTAACATGTTTCCTTGATATGACATTTTTTGAAAAAGAAAAACAATGATTCCCACAAGAGTATTTAGAGCACAGAAATGGTCCCTAGGAAAGAGGAACTAACTCAGGCTAACATCAAACACAGAGGGGTTTTGAAATAGGACTTTCCCCACTAAAATCACTGGTAATGTATGACTTGTTTCACACTAAATCAGAATGCAGATGTGATGGTCATGCATTTAAATGCATTAAAGCAGAAAGAGAAGGGAAATGCACATGGCGCCACGTCTGGCCAACTAGAGAGAAGACATGAGCCTCAACTGAGATCAACTCATAGCTTCCACTGATGAACACAGAACTAGTCAGACAACCAAATCTCATTTCTACAGTCTAGGGGGAGCATTTTATTTATCTGCCAAACCAGGGAATGACTCTGCACCAATCTATAATCCAGGATTCAGATCTCTAAAAAGAAAAGTCACCTGACATAGAATCCCAACAGGGAACAAGGAAAAGAAAGAGTCAGGGAGCTCAGTGGGGACTCCTGTCACAACTCCAAGTTAGATGTAAGCTAACAAAGCACAGATCCGCAGTTCTCAACCTGTCAGTGGTGATCTTTGGAGGGGTTGAATGACTCTTTCACGGGGGTCATATATCAGATATCCTGCATGCCAGATATTTACATTACAATTCATAACAGTAGCAAAATTACAGTTATGAAGTAGCAACAAAGATAATTTTATGGCTGGGGGTCACCACAACATGAGGAACTGTATCAAAGGGCTGCAGCATTAGGAAGGTTGAGAACCACTGACATAGATTATGTTGACCCTAAAAGTAACCAACTGCACTGTTCTTACCTTGGGCTAAATTCACAAACACTCAAGAGATAAGCTGCACAGGACCTCAGCACTGTCCCTGAAGGCCTGGCTAGTTAAACCAGTAAAATGACAGAAGTGAGAAGTACCATTACCACCTAGGGTCATACAAGAACTCTGAAGGTCTCCTGTATCATAGAATTGTCACATGAGCACACCCAAAGCTTCCTTTGGCTCCATCACAAAGCAAGAAACAAGCCCAGATGGCATGCATCAGGAGAGGGTGTATGGGTGTCGGTGAGCAGGACAGGGATGCAGGTACTGCACACAGCACAGCAGGAAACAGTGGCTCTCTGAAGAGCAGGCTGGAAAATCTCACGTTCTGATTGCAACAATATGTCCCTGTGAATATGCAGCCACTGCTTCGCTCCTAAGGGCATAACAAAGATGGAGAAAGTTCCTAACACTGCACACTACCACAGGCTGGTGGCTTGGCTCAATTTATTCTCTCCAACCTGAATGAATGGACAGGGAATGATGACACCGGTCTTTTCAAATTTAACTGTCAACTGTGTGCAAGGGAGGTTAGGATCTTCACAAATGTTATTCACACATAAAATGAAAGGACAAAATTAAACAATGTATTGAACATGTAAAATTCACTCGCAAATGTCTTAAAGCAGTTCCCAGCCATCCACCAACTGTCAGTTCCATCCATACATTATATCACTCACTGGAGGAAAATAGCAACCCTTCCCTCGACTTCAAGCCACTACAAGTTAAGTATGTATAGAAGAGCAGGCCAGCCTGCCAGAGCAAGGAAACCCTCTGTTGAGATGCGGATTCCAGCAGGTCCTGAGCACTGAACACCCGTGTCTAGAGGCACCAGCAGCTCCAGCCCCAGTCCACAGCTCCTTCACATTGCTACCCCCATTTCAGAGCAGCTTCCACACTGCGCTGCTGCTTGGGCTGCTTTCTTTGTGTCTGTTCTTCTCTGACGATTGCTCCCACACATTCCCTAAGCTCACGCTATACAAATACAAGCCCAAGCTTCCTGCGGAAGGCAACGTATTACAAAGAACTTTAATTTTCTCCACTCTTCTCCAAGAGATCTGAGTTGCTTCACTATGACAATCATTAGTGTGGGACACTTATCCCTGAGTCTCCCCCACGCTAACTGAATTACACCCCAGATAAAAACGGTTCCTGCATCAGCACTGATCACCACCACACAGCACCGTTATAGTTCATGGAGAAGCTCCTCCACACTCACAGACTCAATCACCCCAGTTTACAGGTAAGAAGACTTAAGAGCTGGGGTGCAGCACTTGCCTGGCATGTGCAGCGCTCTGGGGTTTGAGTCCCAGTGATACTATAAAACGAACAAAAACTGAGGAGGGGTCTCTAGGATCACTGAAGGACAGGAACACTGTCTCTGGAGCACTCTTCGGGAAGATACACACAGAGATAGAGCAGAAATATACACACATCAGGAAAAAACAAGAAAAAAGGAAATAATGAGAACCACCCACAGCCACCTGCACAATAATGCACCTGCAACAATGAGTCCGTGCTCACTCTTGGGGAAGCTGACGGTGAACTTGAAAGTGGACGGCCGCCTGCGTCCCCTGATGGGCAGTCCATCTCTACTAGACGGTCATCACCAAAGCCACGGCAATACTCCGCAAAAGGCAACCTCAACTACTCATTCTGTTGGCATTGTTGTTTGGCTCTTGTTTTTCAAGCCAGGGTTTCTCTGTGTAACATCGGGTTGTCCTGGAACTCACTCTGTAGACCAGGCTGGCCTCGAACTCAGAGATCCACCTGCCTCTACCTCCTGAGTGCTGGGATAAAAGGCATGCGCCACCATGGCCTGGCTAGGTACTCAAATCTCTCCCACCAGCTTCCAGAAAATATTCAAGCTCACAAAACACTGTGCAGAGGATGGCTGCTCTCATTTACAGTGTGGTGAAGCCAGAGCGAAGGGTAACCTGTGGGACTTGTTTGAATTCAGACTGGAAGAAACAACTGTAAAGAGACACCACCATGAGGCTGCTGCAGTAGCTGTTTCTAAAGAGAAACATGACAATAGCAAATCAAGGCCTCCAGCAGCAACTGATTCAAATACGAAAGCCAGTGGACAACGGCTAAGAACAAGATGTCCAGTTCCAGGTCTGTTACCCCATCATCACTTACGAGAGGAGAAAAAGAGCTACCATTCACCATGACGTAATCTAATGCATGGCACCTTAACCCAGTAACTGCCTACTCTCTCCAACAAAGCACACAGGCACACCCCAGCACAAGGTACTGTCACCGACACCTACTAACATATCGAATCTTCCTCTAATCACAGAGAGAACCACAGAAGACCCCGAAATAATGGAGTCTGCAATGCACGCTGTCATTCCTGGAAAGGGCCGTAGACTGTCCAAGGAAATCAAACAATAAAAGCACGACCCTTGATTTAACAGACACATTTCAGTATAAACCGAACGCTGTAGCGGTTTCAAGTGCAGTGCTTGTACTGCCCTGGAGAGGCCGTCCCTCCTAACAGCACCATCAAGGTATGCACCACTCGGTACTGGGTTAGAACAGAGAAGGATGATTTCTAACAATCGGTGATGAATTAAAAACTACACAACAGACTATCAAATAGACTTCTTGTAACAGTCTGAAATTATAAGGACTAAAGGAAATATAAAATACACTTCAGAAAAGGTAATAATAGGTAGAGCTACCCTAAGGCTGGTGTTGATGGACCTGTCAGAGCTAGCGATGGCGCTAATGTGCACACAAACCGTCTCACACCTACAGACTACGGGAACACACCTCAAGGCAACGTCAGACAGATTATCAATTTAAGAACTGTGGAGATGATGAGGACCCAGCTAAGCCAGAAGCATGTGGGTGGCGCTGGCCAATCCCCGATACCCTAACACTTGAGATGTGAAAGCAGTGGACAATTCTATGCCTTGCCAAGTCTCCCAAGGAAGGCTCTTCTAAGAAGCTGGACGTAGCACCATAAGCAGCAGTCACCCTGTTTAACTGCGTGTGCATTAACACAACCTCATCAAGACCTCGTCCCGCTGCAGCTCATGGCCTCAGCCCATCTCCCTGAGTTCCCATCCTGCCTGAACATCCTAACTGTAGTGGACTTGGCGCACTCTGGTCTTTCTCCTGACTAGTTTCCTTATAGCATTAGCTAGTGTGTCTCCTGCTAGAACACCATCAGCACTGAACCTCCACGGCATTAGCCTCTGCATTCCTGAAACACACGCTGGCACTGGCCACCTTCCTCGACACACGGACTGTAACTACAGTGTAACTATAAGGTGCGCTATTTATTGGATGCAGTCATCAAGGCATGGTGCCCCACTTCAGACTACCAGCGTGCTAGCCTGGCTAAGCCGTGTGACACTGGACACTCCTTTTCTCTGCCTGTGCGGTGTAAATCACACTCATCTTCAAAATGTTGATGAACCCGAAGTGAAGGAAAAGCACACACAGTATCTGCTTCAGAATCACTAAGACTAGGCAGTACTACAGATAACACCCATATGGCTTAAAGCAGTAAAATTCAGCCAAGTCAGCGTTATAGTTCACCTTCATGGTGTGGGGGGGGCAGAGAACTCTTTTTCAAGAAAGAAAACTAAGACCAGAAAGAGAATAACTGAAGAGTATCTGAAAGGAACCCGAGCCAGCACAACAGGAGCACAGGTTGCGACGAAAGGGGGCACAGCAGGGCTTTCCTCTTCTATGTCAGCTAAGATAAGAGAAGGGGCTAAAAGTTAGAGAACATTTCAGAACTGCTTTCCTGTGGATATCAGAAGACACGAGATCTTGGAAACGCTAGAAAAAACTTCCAGTGATTCATCCTAATCAGATAAAATTTAACAACAACAAAAAAAAGGATAGTAGGAGAAATTCTCAAGTTTTCTTCACTCTTTTTCTCACACCGACTAAATCTGAAAGAAAAAAAAGTTTTTTTATGTGTATAAAGTGGAATTCTTGTGAGACCAGAAGTGCTCCAAGAGCTCAGGCTTGAGCTGTCTCCATTAGAACCTAGATGACTTACGGTTTGGGGACCACAAACTCCATACAGGTGCTTTCTCGAGACAGCTAACAAAACAGAAGGCAGGTAGTGCACCAGCCAAAGAAACACAACAACCTATACTGACCTTTTACTTAACGAGGTCTAGTAATTTAAAGGGCAAACAGAAGCAGAATTTGTCTGTGCCAGGCAAACAGCCCACGGTTAGCTTCTCACTTGCCGTCTGCCTGAAACTCACCTTAAAACGGAACCAAAATCCCAATACCCAGTGGATGTTTCATATCTGCAATGTGTATATCAGAGACGAAACCATCTCTGTACTTCTCTGCAGTTCACTGCACGGTACTGCAGAGAACATGTTCCCAGCCACTGACCACACTCGGCTCTGCACTCCTCCTCACAGGGACAACGTCCTCACACTGGGCTACACAAACAGTAATCTGGATCCCAAAGCTGTAGCTGACAAAAATCAAAGAATTTGATGGCCAGAATAGGTGTCAAAAGAAGAACATTTTTTTTCAAGTGAAATCTAAACAAAACCAAAAACAGGAGTTGTTGGTTACGGAGGAAAGCAACCAAGTGCCAGTTCCTGCAGACTGAGGACTCCAGCAGTTACTTCCTTAAGTCTGTGCTTTCAACCGCAATTCCTTCTTAAGTTGTCACCCAGGTACCAATCTCTGGATATCCACAGAGTGGGTAGAGATACCCTTAACAGGGATGCTGTAGTCACAGAAGAAGTCGTTAGGGAAAAGGAGCCAAGTGTGTCAACTGAACCACAGGCCAAAAGATACACTAAAAACCTGGGCCTCAGGTTTCAAATTTGCAATTTGACGTCAGATATCTGGAGGAGGAGTAAAGAAGGGACAAAGACAAAAGAGAAAATTAGTTGTGGTACCAACTTGGTTTCTACTCTACAGAAATACGAAGCCTAGTCACAAATAAAAACTGAAGTCTCAGGTCCTCACTGTGTTTCCTAATGCTCTCTACTCTAGGGTCACAGGTTAACCTACTGCCATCCTCCTCACGCTCCCTGACCCACTGTCATTCTCCACACAAAGCAACACCATACAAGCCCCTAAGAAACTAATAAAATGGGTGCAAATCGAATAGACCTTATGAGCATGTAACACCAGTCCATGGGAGGCTGAGGCAGAAGCAGGGCCACGAACCAAGGCCAGCCTGGGCTATGGAAGGAGCTCTAAGCCAGCCTGGTTAGCACAGTTGAAACTCTACCTGGAGAGAAGGGGGGAGGGAGACAAAGGAAAAAACAAAAAGAACTAAGTAAGTTTAAAATAATCCAAGAATCAAAACCGAGCTAAGCGCAGGGCCATTTCTCACAACTCAGACCATTCTATGTTACCTGGAACTCGGAAGCCTCTGCTGGACACTTCAGCCTGAACGGTCACATGATCTAGCAAACTGAAACTGGGGCGCCACTGTTTTTTAAGAACTGAACATGCTTGGTGTTTGCTGAGTAGTTATTGGTCCTATCAGTCCTACTATAAACCAATGTCAGAGAAACAAGGTGGGCTTTGTCTACATAAATGCTCCAAAGGCTCAAACCAGCCACTTAAATCCAATATCTAAATCAGAAACTACAAAATGAGAGCTCTAACTGATCCAGGCACACCTCAATCAGCCCACAGGGCAACACTTTAAAAATCTCATTTCCTATATAAGCTGGGTTTCTGTAAGGAAGCAAGAGAGAGAAGAGCTGATGAGCCCAGACTCACAAGTGGAGTGCCAGACTGGAGTGAGCAAGCAGCACCAACATCACTACTCCAGACACTGCCTGAGAAGAGCTGCATCTCAGTCTTGGGTGTCGATACAATAAGCATCGTCAATTTACCTTACGAAGTATCACCAGTAAAGGGAACGGCAGGTACTGAGTCCAGGGAGCTCCTCTGGAGGCACACTGGATACCTACTTCCCATCCACCTTCAAAGGCCTTCCAATAAAGGTCACTCTCACTGAGATGAGAAAGTGGGGGTCTGAAGTGGTTGAACACCCTAGAAATGAGAGCTAGGATCTAAAACAAGTTCCATCTACCTTTAAATGACCTTACAGGTCTTCCCACCGCCAGTTCTTACTGATTCTACCATAGCAACCATATCTTTACTTGGGACCTTCCACTCTTCCGTTCATTTAGAAAACAAAACCCTGGTTTTGCACATATTGAAGCAGAGCTCTTCTCATATCCAGTCATCTCATCTGATCATAAGCCGTCCCCACAGCCCTTCAATGCTTTAGTACATGAACTATGTGCATTTGTCAATCTAACGTGGGACCAGAGCCCTTGGAGAATGGTGCTGATGATCCAGTTCCCCCGTGACAGTCTCTCTGTGCCAGGTGTGCCACATCTACAAGGCACAGCCAGCTTCATTACAGCAATCTATGCACAGACGCAGAGACCACGTCACTCTTTCTCCTGGGTTTAGTTACTGGAACACTCCTCCTACAGCCAGGATTTTAGCCACTCACCTTGTATCAAGACATTCCAGAGATCCCAACTTGGTTTTCAGAGTCAAGTTTGCCTTCATTTGGTCAATTTATATGATAAGCAAATTACTATAAAAAGAAGGTTTTCTGCCATAAAATCATCTTGGAAACCAGTGGAACTTCTGGGCTGCATACACCTCCTACAGTCCCAGGAAAGCTCCTCTGACTTGACAGCAAACCTCCTGGCACAGGGGGTCACCATGCTATAGTCTCTCAAAACTACAGACAGCAATGACCCTGAAAGGCAGCTGTAATTTGTTATGTGCACAGCACAGGACCACAGTGACAACACACCTGACCATAGAGAGCTACAATCTAGCACGGAAGGTAAGGCTCATCCACCAATTCGCTGTGCGAGAAGGAAGCACACCATGGGGAGTGCTCACAACGGGAACACTGCTATCTGTCTACATTATTAACAGCAGAAGGAAGGCCTTGATACCTGCTTAAGGTAGCAAGCAAGCTGAAAAGATCTTGGAGGCTTTCATGGAAGCGGTGTGGTTTTATGGAACGGGAAGGCCCTCCCAACAGAGAGGCAATGAGATGCATGCACCAAGGAAACAAATGGCAGCTGCAGATCCAGGGATCCACAGCTCTGCCACTCAGCAACTAGAATGGAGAACACAGGCAGTGAGGATGTTAGAAAAGAGTAGGCTGGAATTATGATGTCACATGGTGACATCTCTGTCTTCTGAGAAGAGTGTGCCCTGACTCAGCAAGCGTTCACAGTATCAACTGGTGTGAAAACCAGATACCCAATGCCACACAATGCTACTTCCTTATTAAAATTCATCTCAGGTTTGTAAAGTGTCCCGAGAACAAACACCCTTGCACTCCAACAGTGTATTTACGAGTACTAACTGATCTCCTCAGTGATACATGAGAAGAAGCCACCAACGAACTTCAAGAATCCCAGGGTGCTCATCTGAGGCTGGAAGCAGACGCAACTGAGACTACAGGAGGGAAGGTTTCGGTCCCAGGCCACAGAACAGAGAAGTTATAAAGCAACTAACTGGCGATTCTGGGAACCACGATCCCCTAAGTTTGAACCACACTGAGTTTGAAATGCCAAGGTGATATCTAAGCGTCTATGACAAGCAGAGGGAAAGCCAGCTGGGGGCTTGATTCAAAAACCACACATCACCTAAATGATCAAAGGCGTAATTATGTAAATGAGGGAGTATCAAAGAAGAAAAGTCAGAAAACAGCACCACAGAAAGCCAAGAAAACTGAATGACAAACTCCACAGGGTCATACTTCAATACAAGCTCACTGACAGACTGTGATATCTGGACTTTTCTCAATCCCATAGACCCATAAACTATAGCTCATTTTTTCAACTATTAAATGTAAAACCCTTTCTTAGAACACTGCCCATAAAAAGGGTAAGTAGTGAGGGAAACAGTTTGCCAGTCTCTACTTTTAGAGTAACATAAGGATAAGAGGGACAGATTAACTGTCCAGCAGTTCCTCTTTTATGCAAACTGACAATTTATCAGGCATTTATTTAATTCCTTAAGTTTGATTTTCCTAAACAAAAACAATTACATGTGTTGACAACAAATCTGATGGTTTCACAATATGGCCTTCTTATATGACCTTCTTAGGTGAAATATTAAAAGGAGGTTCCCTTTTCTCTTGCATATATAAACTCATGAGAATACATAAACAAATTCTACTATAAAACCAGTGACTAAGTCAACCAGGAAAAATCTGACCATTAAACCAACTGCCAAAGCCTTTAGCCATATGAATAATCATGACAGACATTCTCCCCTCCACTCTTCCTCCACTGCCACGTTCAGCCAAACTTCTGTATCCCAAACCAGATAAACCAACTAAATCCGGGAAGCACAGCAACAGTACTGCATGGAAGGTGTTCTTCACAAATGGTCTCTCACTGTGTGACATTTTAAGGAGATTCTCCAGTGATAAGATTTAGTAGAAAACCTCCAGTGAGCATTAGTGTGAGTGCGGGAGTCCAGTGGGGTAGAAGGTGAGCATCTGACAGTACTGTCAGATATACAAACCATGTCTGATAGGGAAGGACTCCTCACCCACAGCTCAGGGCAGAGGAGGCCTCCTCCTTCTGTCCCCTGTGGCTGCAGAAAACTGGAACCCAGGAATGTAAACGCCAAATCAAAGCAGAGCACTGCTCACAAAGCTGTTTGAAAATGTACAGCTTCTAGCACAGCGCCAAGACAGGGTATTAGAGACCTAAGCTAAGCTGGTATGGCTGGGCCCAAAAGACAAAGAAACGACTGACATGCTCACCTGACAGCCGGACACTTCCATCCTACCTCTGCACCGACCAACAACAGAAACCTCACCGTGTCCTGATAGCAAATGCTGTCAGGCCAGCCAGGCTACAGTGGCCAGGCCGGCCAGCCCACCTGTGAGTTCTGAAAGGCCCCTAGGAGTCTACCGATTCTAGCATTCCTTTCCAAATATCCTAACTTAGTCGCAGCTCCAGAACTCCACAAAACTTTGGCCAGGCTGTCTTACCAAAAAGGCCCACGGGAAACAAACTGTGAGAACCTCTTCCGCTCCTAACTTAGGAAATCAGTGCCCTCTGCATCTTAAAGAGTTCATTTCCGACGGTCTTCTGTATCTAACGCCACAGGGTACCCGGAACCACAACCTACACACTACTTAAGTGAGTTACTGAAAACAGAATCTGCTTGTCCCTGAAGTTAACATCGGGGAGCATGAACATGATGTCTTCATGAGATAAGTACCTATTTTACCCCCGTCTAGTATGTCTGCTGCTCTTCTGAAGCAGTTCCTTATGCATTCCAGGCAGGCCTCCCGCTCACTACGCAGGATCCTGTCTCCACTACCCAAGTGTTGCAATGACAGACATGTACCACCGCACCATTCAATCCCTATTTCTAAAAATCTGTATATATGGAAGGACACATAAATGCTGTTTTATTGTACATCCATTCATCTAGTAATTCAACTAGTCATTGTTTAAATATTCATATGGTTTAAACTCACCTAACAATTCTTGAGTAATGATGACATGATTACCAGAAAAGCATTTCCCTAGGGCTGTCACAAATCTACCCCCACTGTGACCCATCTTCTGACTTAACAATATGTTTCTGAACCATGTGACTGAAGAATATCTTCATACTACACAGATTTTTCTTCTAAAAATTGCCTCTTCTACATCCATTCCAGGTTTTAAAAAACATAAACAAAGTCCTACAAAGAACTTCGGGGCTGGAATGTGGCTTTGTCAGCTGGTGTCCACAACTATCTTCCACCTACCTGAAACAACTACAAAGTGAAGGTGAGCAGCTCTCTTCCCAGACAACACACACACCAAAGCTCGGCCCCACCCGAATCCACCTGAGCAGTCCTCTGCAGGTGGAGAGCAGAACACCCACTGCCCATAGGTGATCCTTGTGAACTGCGAAGCTGGGATCTGCAGCTTGTTCCCTCTGCAGCTACGTCCTGCCAGAAGCTCCAGGAAGCCTGGGGTAGGAGGGCTTCCCAAGCCCATGGCAGGTCTCTTCTATGGAGACTATCCAAGGCTGTTCTAAACAACCACTTCTCAGATGGCCTGGTCAGCACCTCCAATCACCTGTCACTGTGCTACATTCAGATGGGAGCCACATTTTTACCTTGTTTAGGCTACAGAATACAGAAATCACAACTTTTTACTACACTAAAATCCAAGCCCATCAATCTTGAGGATGGTGGTCTGCACACAGAAACACACAAACTTGGAAATGCAACAAACACAGGGGCTCATAATAATCAGCCCCAACTACGAAGTGAGGTGATGGCCCCAGAATGTCTACCTGAGAATTCGCACAGGCAGCCCACTGAAGAGGCACTGTGGGGGTCAGCATGTATCTTCCAACTCTGAAAGTGCAACTGCAGAACAGCCTCAAAGGGAAGAGAAATCACAACTGTTTTGTAGGTAAAGAAGAAACAAAAGCACAACTCTGGGAGACAAAGGCTGGAAACTAGTCTCTAACTCCCTTTCCTGTTGCCAGGCTTAACCCTCTCGGGTCAAAGAACACAAACTGCTTGGAGGACAGAAGGGAGGGAATCCAGTGTGCAGTTCAGAACTAAGGGTTCAGGGCTCCTGCTGCAGAAGCAACTGCCCAAGGTTGGAACTGTGGCTCCCCAATGCCTGCTCTTACTGTGTGAGCCAGCGAGGCATTACATACTAAACAAGCACTTTCTCCTTTATACCCCCAACATCCTGTTAGAATTCAGCTTTCTAAAACTGAGAACAAACAAAACTGTCTAAAACCTGTACATCTTTGTTACTTGTTTACAAAGTCAGAACAAAAAACTAAGGTTTGTTACCGTTTAATCTTAGTTTATCTGGGTTAGAGATCTCAACACTGTTGGGTTGAAGAACTGTTGCTGGTGCCTTCTCTATCCCATGGTCCCTCTTACCCAAGGAGTGTTTGAACATCTACTTTCTAAGCAAAGATTTTTGAGCAGGTTATTTTAATCAAATTACACACAACTTAGACCTAGAGCGAAAACACATATCTATATGGTAAAATACATTTAGCTGGCAACCACGCTAAGCAAGGGTGTTTGCTTTCACTCAAAGGATTACAAAATTACATCTCTACCCTACCTCCTTAGAGATCCCCTGCTTGAGACCTTACCCCTGCCTAAGACAGGACGAAAAGGAACTTTGGTGGTCACATTCTTCAGTCTCTGACACCATCTAAAAAGTGTGAAAGGAAGCCAGAACCATCTCCACTTAATCAGAAACAGTCCCTTCTAACACTCTGTACCCACTACCACCCACCCCCGTTATTCCCATCCTCTTAAAGCTGTACAATCCAAAGGGGAAGGAGGATAGAGAAAGTGTACTACCAAGAGGTGAAACAACACAAAATTCTCCCAGAGCTGAGGAGCAAGGCAGCTTGGGGACACCATGGCATGCTGACCAGCCCTCAGGACCATCAGGTGGCTGGAGTGTCCCTTCCCAGGCAACCTTGTGTAAGGCATACCTAACATCTCTTCATGCTATATGTCAATGAAGTCGTTCAGAGCTGTAGCTCATGATCCCTGGATTAGCATATGCAAACTGAAGTGACTACTTGAAATTGACCCAAAGCCCACATGCCAGGTGCTGAAGAAGGCTGCTTCCAAAGTACAGGCAAGGCACAACGATGCTTTTGTTTTGTTTTAAATTATACCTGCTGGGGAAGGAGAGAGCATAAAAGCACACTACGTTACCGAATTCTCTCAGCAGAATGGGGGTGTCAGCGACGACTGAGGAGAGCCTGACTCAGAACAGAGGACCAGAAGACGAAGATAGCTGCCTCCGCCGACCCCAGTCCGTGACCTGGCTGCTGGTGGCTTATCATCCCTCCAGACCTGAAAGTCCCTACCTCAAGATCAATCAAAAGCTGGGGGTGGGGGGTGGGGGAGAACATGTCTTCGGAAGGCGCAAGCAAGGCCACCACTGGATGAATGAAACTGGGCTAAGGGTACCAGGAGCAGGATTTTCGCTTAAGTCAGAAAAAGAGAGGTCAAAAGGATTTTTTTTAAAGTGTGACAGCGGGGACAAGCGTGTAGGGTACACAGCCGGCACCGACAGGCTTTGGAGGAAGGTTGTATTGATCACTGACGCTGAGGACAGGCGGTCGGGACGAGCGGCCGGCGGGGACCACGAGCAGCTTCTCGACGCGTGGGAGTAGAGCGGGGCCGGCCTGGGCTCTCTCGCGTGTCCTCCCGCGGTCCTTCCACCAGACTCCGGAGGGCCGGGG
>LOJH01003150.1:16601-39990 GCA_001685095.1 Ellobius talpinus | reverse complement strand
TTTTATTAAAATACATGATTGACAGAATACAGACAATTCTCCCACACCACTGGTCTCCAAGTGAGTTTGTCCACTCCCCCTTCCTACACACACATTCAGCACATATATACAAATGAACAAAAAGAAACCCCCTTAGGCTGGGCAGTGTTTATACATACCTTTAATCCCTGCACTTGGGAGACAGCAGCAGGTGAGTCTCTTGAGTTTGAGGCCAGCCTGGTCTACAGAGTGAGTTTCAAGACAACCAACAACCAGGGTACACAGAAAATCCCTGTCTTAACCCCCTCTCCCCCCAAAATACCCTACTTTAGATATGTTAGAAGGTCGACTATGGTGCTCAAAAGAAAGCTAGTTCATTTCTACATTATGTGGGACAAGCTGGACTTTATAGCATAAATTATTAGGAATAAAGGTCATTTGATAATATGAGGTGCCATGTACCTTCTAGCCATTAAGAAACCAGACATGCGATTCTTTATTAATTTAGCTAATAACACATGACAAGAGCCTCATAGAATTGCAAGGAGAAATATAGACAATAATACAAATGTTAAGACTGTTTTCTCCGATTGTAAGAAGGCAGAGCGGGTGGTGGGAGACTTGAACAACTCTAAAAATTAACCTGACGTAATTTTAACTTGACATAATTGGTATTTACAGAACATTCTATCTAGCAATGGTAAAGTACTTGTTCTTTTCAAAGACTTATGATAGATCAATTCTGGGTCATTATACAAATCTCAATAAACGTAAAAGAACTCAAATCACTTAAAATATGATTTACCATAGTAGAATTAGATATCAGTGACAATATTTTTAGAATCCCGATATATTTGGAAAATCACTGACATACTTTTAATTACTTAGAAATCAAAGAAGAAATAAAGAGAAACTGGAAAGTGTTTTGAACCAAATAGCTAAACACAAAAGATATGGGATGCCTGCCATATCTAAGTGTTGATAATAATAGGGAAGTTAACTGGAGTTTACTGAAGTGAATGTCTGTATTAGGAAAGATGGAGTTCATAGTAAGTGATTGTAACATCAGTCTTGAAAACTAGGAACACAGTGGTAAATTACAGGTAAAGCCAACTCAGAACAGAAATGAATAGGAAAAAGAAAATGGGGTGGGGTGGAGAGATGTCTCTTTGGTTAAGAGTACTTACTACCCTTGTAGAGTACTAAAGTAGAATTCCCAGTACCTACTTGTAGGGCAGCTCACATCCATCTGTAATTCTGGCTCCTAGGGATTTGATGTCTCTGGCCTGTGCTGGCAGCCCCCCCCATGTCAGATTCCCCACACACTCACACACAGCTAAAAATAGAAATTAGTATTTTTTAGACAAATAGGCATATGTATTGCTTTCTTACATATTCACACGTTTACACACACACATACCACTTAGGAACTTGACGAGTAAAATGGGAAAGAGATGAAGGATGGAAACTGCCTAAGTTATAATTAACTAGATTAGTCCTCAGTATATTAAAGAAACAGAATTTGGTTTGGTTTGTTTGAGATAGAGTCTCACTTTATAGCCCTGACTGGCCGGGCACTTGCTCTGTAGACCTGGTTGGCCGCAAACATAGTTTGCCACCATACCCAACTAGAAATGGACTTTGTAAGTACTTTCCTGTCAGAAAGTTCAGATGTTTTTTACCTGTGGATTCTACCTAATACATAAAAGAAACTGCATATTCAAATAGACTTTGCCAAAAAGAAAAGAATAAAATTGAAAGGGAATGAATGCTGCCTAGTCTTCAGTATGAGGTAGGTCTATATTACTATGGCGTATATCCAGACCAGCACTCCACCAAGAGAAGACATACAGTAAGGCGCACATTTGCCTGTACATAACTGTGGCATTTTAACAAATTAAAAGTTCTAACAAGTCAAAATATATAGAAATGATAACATACCTCATAGTGGAACTGTCTCAGTAATATGTATTATGTTTAATTATTTAAAAATCAATTGGTGGTAATTAGTTAAAACCAGTACCATTATTTTAGTAGATTGAGAGCATGTGAAGCACCAGAATCTATTTCTGACTTAAAAAACATAAAAAAATTCTCTGCACACAAGGAATATAAAAGAATATCCTTAAATTAATGAAGTATGTTTATGAAAAACTAGTCATAATAAATAAGTAAAATGAAAATAAAGATTAGTAGACAAGGTTGTCTGCTCTCACCAGTTTACTTCATCATATTAGTACATGTGCTAGTGTGCTAAGGCAAGAAGAATGAACATGTGGTTTGCTGATTGGAAAAAGGGGCAAGTAACAACTATCTTAGTAGCATGCTGAATTACTTCTTGGGTGGTACCCAAAGTGTTCACAACGTAATTCCTGGAAGCTCTGAACTTTATCTCATTCAGAAAAAGGATCTTTTTTTTCTCTTTTTCTTTTTGTTTGTTTGTAAGTTATCGAGACATGACCCTTAAATCAAGAAAATGATGCTTCCTAGATCAAAAAGTCCGTGAATCTAAGCCCCTACCTTTTCTTTTCCTGTGCCTCTCTGTTGTATCCTGTCCTCCAAAATCTCTGTGGCTAATTCCAGTCAACTAGCTGTTGACTCCACCCCCGACTCAAAGTTAATTTTATTATTAAAAACAGTCTCAAAGTGTCACCGTGAGGTCAAATATCCCACAACAGCATTGTAGATGCTAAGACCTGAGCCCAGGTCCTCTGCAAGAGCAGTAAATATCCTTGACCACTGAATCATCTCTCCAGGCCTAAGTAGTAAATCTTTAAGAAGATTTTTTTTTAAATTTATTACACGAAGATTTCATTTTGGATACAATCCTCTACTCCCCCTCTCCAATTCCCCGAGCCCCTCCCTAATGAACTACCTTCCAGTGTCCTCTTTCTGTTTTTAAATAATCCATTGAGTCTAGTTTTTTGGGTTTTTTTTATTTTTGTTTTTGCTGCCAATATGCAGATGGGTGTCGGTCAATTCCCTGAAGCACAGGGAGCACACCCCTAAAGAAAACAATCTCCTAGCAGCTGTCAGCTTTCCATTGGTCCTCAGCTAGAGGTGGGAGCTTGTGAGCCCTTTCCCCTCCGTGTTGGGATGTTGACATACTTGATTTTTTTTGTACAGTTCGTGTATAGGCCTCCACAGCTGTTATGAGGTTCTGAGTAATTATGAGTCGGTCCTGTCATGTTCAGAAGACATTTTAACTGCAGTATTCTCCAACTCTGGCCCTGGACCCTTAAATGAGGAGGCAGTAGTGTGGACCAGATGTCTCATTTTTGGCCGAGCATTTTCCAGTCCACACTGATAGTTTCTGTGTTAACCACCCTCCGCTGCACAAAAAGAGCTTCTCTAATGAGGGCTGAGAGCTTTAATAATCTATGTGTAGACAGAAGTTTCTGTGGGACTGAATGGTTGCAGGACCAGGCGGGACAGAAACTTCATCTACATCTGTGGCTAGATACTCATTTAGAGGACAGTTTGATAGTGTGGCAAGATAATAATAGGTTCACCTCTGGAGACTATGAGATTCATGGTCACAGTTCTTGGTCACATTTACCGTACCAGTTATGGATTTCCTCCTGTGGAGTGGGCCGTAGAGCCAATCAGAAAGCAATTATTCTACAACATTAAATCTACTGCTGTACTCGTGGTTATATCTTGTCAGGCTAGTTGTTAATATTAACATGTAGGATCCTCTGCTGGGTAAGACTTGATAACTTTTCTTTCCCAGCCTACATAGTACCTTCTAGTACTGTGAAAGCCCACTAGCAGGGAGGAATCTTCTCTCCCGTGACCAAAGTGTGTGTGTCTTCAACAATAGGGTCTTAACTATCAAATTCTGATGGACCCCCAAGGGCTTTGGGGGAACTATTGAACTCTGAGCAACAATTTGAGGGACAGTATGGGCTTATTTGGCAGCGTATGGCTTCTTTGAGGACCGCTGTCCTCTGAGTGAGATGGCTCTAGTTATAAAGTCAAGCAGGCACATGTGTGTGAGTACACGCATGTGAAGCCTATGAAGTAGTAGGCTTCCACTTGGATTTTTCAAATATACTATTAGATATTGTTCTTCACCTTCTCCTCTGCTCTATCCTTCCATCTTTCCCCTTAGATCTTCTTCCCAATTTCATTTCTTTATATCACCCATATTCCCAGCTCCCTTTCTGCTTTCCCCATACTCCCAACGTTCACTTCTTTGTTTCCTGGCTTCCAAGTTAAATACTGAAATCTAAAGATCCTATGTTAGGAGACCCACAAACATGCAAGAGCTTGGGGTCTTTTTCTTTTTGAGTCAGGGTTGCCTCATTCAGTGTAATTCTTTGCAGTTCTATCCATTTACTTGCAGTTTTTCTGATTTCTCTTTTCTAAAGCTGTGTAATTCCGTTATGCATAGGTGCCACATATCACTATCCAGAATGCATCTTTTTATTATATTGACTGTCTTACTGAGGTTTACCACGAGCCCAATATGAATTAGGGTTAAAGAACATGGTACTTCTCTGTTCTGCCTATAGTTAAATTTCTCTGTTTGTAGCGGCTATGCTCTTATTCTAGATTTTTTTTTCTTTCTGAGACACACTTTCTCTTTGTTGTCATGACTGTTCTCGAAGTCTCTGTGTAGACCAGGCTGGCCTCTAACTCACAGAAATCTGCCTGCCTTTGCCTCCTGAGTGCTGGGATTTAAGGGATGTACCACCACCTCCCAGATCATCATTGATTTTTTTTAGAGGTTGTTAGGAGTTCAAGTGTTCACAACTAAACAAACTCTCAAGCCACCCATTCAAGGGCAAGAAGAAAGATGAGGATTTTAGGACCTTCTTTTCACCTTTAATTCCTGTTTAAAACAAGGGGTCGGTTTTTGGTTTTGGTGGTTGATTATGGTTGCAGTTTAATGTGTTAACTTTTAAGTTTTATTAATTTGAATATCTTCTGTTGTAATGAATTTAGGAGCCCTTTATATAAGATTTGTTTGTTGTAAGCACAGTGAACCTCCTATTCATTTTCTTCTTCATAGGAACGCTTAAAAATAGGCTTTCATGGGGCTGGGCCATAGCTTGGTTGGTGAAGTGCTTGCTCATGCAAGCATGAGGACCTGCGTTTGGAACCCCAGCTCCCACATAATTGCCATGGTAATGATAGGCTCTTGTAATCCCAGTAATTCCCCGGTGCTGGGTACGTAGAACGGGCGGTTTCCTGAGGCTTGCTGGCCAGCCTATTTAGTTTGTTCAGTGAGAAGACGTTTCACAAATAAAGTGGGGCTGATGAAGTCAAACAGCTGATGCTGACTGCCACATGTAGGCATCCACTCATACACACATACCTTCCTCTTCCAACATATACAGAACATAAAGCCTTTCAAAATAAAGTAAAAATGGATTTAAGTTGGAGAAGCTCATCTTTGAAATCTGGTAGTCTATTTTGTTCAATATAATTCATTATAGCAAAGTGGGGTAATTTTTATTTTTTAGGGATATATTAAATACATGATTTTTCTTTACCTAATTTTGTTGTCTTCCCAATAGACTTTTAATTTCCAAGATGCCATTTCTCCAGGGTATTTTGGACTGTTACATAATGTCATATAGCATTTGTTTTGACCTTCCTTTTTAAACGTAGATTTAGGGTTGATTAATACTGCTGGAGGCTGCCATGCTTGGTGTCTTTTAGTTGTCATTTGCCTCCTTGTGACTTGGAGGTGCTGCAGGAACTCTCACCAGTTTGCTTTCTGTCCCAGAAGTTTGGTCCACCCACTTCAAGACTATGCCACTACTTTTGAAAACTTGAGCATTTGAGTTTTTGATTTGTTTGCTTGTTTTTTTCCAGACAAGGTTTCTCTGTGTAGTCCTCGTTGTCCTAGAACTTGCTTTGTAGGCTAAACTGGCCTCGAACTCCCAGAGGTTTGCTTGCCTTTGCCTCTCAATTATTGGAATTAAAGGTGTACACCACTGCCCAGCTGGAGGAATGTTTTTTTAATGCCTTATGGTCAGCTGTTTTTATCCTGTGGGTTACAACCCTCTTGGGGGGGCTGCATATTAGATATACATATCTAATATTTATATTAATTTTATGGTTGGGGGTCACCACAATGTGAGAAACTGCACTAAAGGGTTATAACATTAGGAAGACTGAAAACCACTTTCTACATGAAAATGGGATATTAGCTATTCTTTCAGTTTTGTATCTTAGATGTGTCATGGGAAGCACTTCACTGTGTACTCCCAGTACGCAGTAAGCCAGTTTTTGCTGTTTCTTTTGTACTTTAGCGCTTTGTTTAAGTGTAGTTGACTAATTATCAGTAATGTTATTTTAAAACTTGTATTTGTTTAGCCTGTGGCCTTTTCCCTTTCTAATATAGTACTTTGAACTCTTAACTTGGTAGTTTAAAATGTCATTCA
Organism: Ellobius talpinus; assembly: GCA_001685095.1. Classification (NCBI taxonomy): domain Eukaryota; kingdom Metazoa; phylum Chordata; class Mammalia; order Rodentia; family Cricetidae; genus Ellobius; species Ellobius talpinus. The sequence goes on along the minus strand of LOJH01003150.1, from coordinate 33,613 downwards.
TATCAAATAAGGAAGCTGTGTTAGGCTTTATAATAATTAGTTCATCTTTTTATTTTCTACCTTCTGTTAGAGTTGCAAGTGGACAGAAACAAGCTTTATGAACTTAATATATAGTATAGTATTATAATACTTTAGTGACATCCGGTTTGAATATGTAGGAGTTATGTGGGAGTGCCACTGTGAAAAGATAATCTACGTAATCTTGCATGGCAAATGCTACGAGTCATTGTGATGGTGCACAGTGTGGGCTTTACATTTTTTTTTATTATCCCTATGTTTGCCTTAAGTGTTTCTTGACTTCTGTTATTTCAGTGCATAGCATCATAGTGGGGAAATGTTTAGCCTTACAACAAAGGAAGTGATTAATTTAGAAAGAAAAGCAGTTTTGGTCTTTATCCTGGAAAGAGGTTTAAAGATAATAAGTTTGAAAGTTGTTGCTCATTTTTGAGGTACCCTCAACCTCCAGTTCTCAAAAACATGTAAGGATGGTTTAGAAGTGATGCATGCACATTTCACATTTTATAAGGCTAAAAGTCTTCACATGAAAAAGTTTACCATGGATTTCATTATCTGATTTCCACTAAGAAAGTTATTTATATTATACTAAAATGTGGAAACTAAAAGACTTAAATCCTTTTAGTAAAAGAGTTTAGTGAATGGAACACTAAAGAGTAAGACCTAGTAGAGTCAAATGTCTTTTGGAGGCCTAAAGTGTGTTAACTTCCTATATTTGGTTTTCAAATAGACACCAAATCCTACTGCAAGCGAGTTTATACCTAAAGGAGGATCAACCTCCAGGCTGAGTAACGTGTCCCAGTCAAATATGTCTGCCTTCTCTCAAGTTCTCTCTCACCCATCCATGGGAAGTCCTGCTTCTGCTGGATTAGCACCAGGTAAGTTGAGTAACTCTCCAGTGAGTTTCAGGTATCACATCTGTAAGCATTGTGGCTTTTTGTTTGTTTGTGTTGTTTTTATTTATTAGAAGTGAAATTGTATACTTGAATGATTCACTCTGCGACAAAGAGCATCTGTCTTAGCCTCTCAGCCTGGAGTCACTTAGAGCTGAAATAACATACTTGTGTTACCAGGGAGATTTAGCTCTGCCCCCCTCCTCTCTTGCTTTCCCCACTCTTGCCTACTCACTCCCTCACCACTTCTGTCCTTCCATTTGGTTTCTTCCCATGCCTTCTCATGTGGGTCTTTTCTGTTTGTTTGTTTGTTAGTAAGTAAGTAAACATTTTCAGCTCTGGAAAACAATGTCAGAACTGAATGTCTGGTAGTATAAAAATGCATATAAGCAATGTACTATTCGGAGTTTTTTCCCATGAGGTGGATTCACTTTTTTATACAAAAGCATAGTCTACATATCTAACATGCCTTGCTTCTGCATAGCTTTATATATTGCTGCTATGTGTATATAAAGAATCAACAGTAATGAGCTACATATTCCCATCACAAAACATGGGTTTGCTTAGCCAATGCCTTATATGTATGAGAAGTAATAATGTATGCACATAGTTGATAAGACTACTTGAGAGTTGTCATTTTAAGGAATGCAGGCTTTACACATGGCTACAGATGCAATACTCTGCCCTCCTCCCCCTGCAAAGGCCTTTTTAAATATTACAGGGAATTTAAATTTTTAAGCGTTTAGTTTAGAAACATCCAGTTTTGAAACTCTAGTAACTGCTAACTTGTAGGAGCTGTTTTAGAGGTCCCATATTTGAGTAGCATGGTGCAGGCGTGTCCAAGGCATAGCTCCACATAAAATCTCACACTTAGTTAAAGCATTATGATTCTTTTTCCTTTGTAACCTGATTAGCGGTTCTCAAGCATGAACTTTGTAGATGATATTTTGTTGCAATGTCCAAAGGTTGGACCTGTACCTCTAGGGTTAATTAATTTTAGCTTAATTAATATAACTGAGAAATTGCTTATTCGCCTGCATAACTAACATTAGAATGATCACTCTTCCTATTAATGACAAAATAACCATCCTTTGGCACTATTGGAAGTAGGTCTGTATCCTATTAAAGTCTTGATCTTTAACAGTTATTGCGCCAGGAATGTTTGTTCAGATGACAGTTGTCTAAGTACTGGGACGATGAACGGTGTACTCATTAACACTTTCCTCCTTCTACCATGTATTGGTGACTTAACTCTTGAGAGGAGAAAATAAAAACTGAATTGTCCTTTTTTTCCTGAACACCATTTTTATAACCCTTCCATTATTTTTTCCCATAAATTTCAATGCTTGGGGAAGTCTCCTTTAGGTTATAACCCAGTGTCTGTATTCTTAGTTATATTCTTACATTGAACCTGTGACCATGAGCCACAGTTCTAAGTGTCCTAGTGTGCTTTTACGAATTTAAGGAATGGAAATTAGCTTGGGCTTCAATGCCTTTTAGAACCCCTACAATTATATTCATATTTTTTATTTGTAAATAGGTGTTTTCCTTTGTATGCCGATTTTATTAGCAGGTTCATAGCCTTTCGGAAATTAAGATTAGTTTATACCTTTCTCAGAAGTTACTTCTCAAGCACAGTATGTAAGAATACTTTTACACAGCATGGTCTAGAGATTTTTCTAATGACTTTGTCTTTGCAAAGATTTTCCTGAACTGATTTTTAGGAATGAAATTTCGAATGTGCCAAGTTGTGAAATGATAGTTTAGTGCTTCTGTGCCTCAAAAATAATTTAATCATGAAAACTATTTTTGTTGACTTTTTTAAAATCACAAATTTTCCCAATAGTGTTTTGGTTTTATAATAGACTTAATAAGGTAAGGATTGACATACTTCAATTAGCTATTATATTGACATACTTTAAATTAGCTATTAAATTAAGCCAGAGCATGTTTAAAAGAGAGAGAGTAATAGAAAATCATATCTTTCTGGGTAGTGTTCTTTATTCTCATGTGGTATGACATGTGCAGTTGTGACCCAGGAACTGGAGACTTCTTGTTCTGTTAATGAGAGAATTCTTGAGTTTGAAAAGATGATTATTAACATATAAATAAGAAAAGGCCATAGAGCATCTTCAGCATTTTTAAATATCCCTCCCTTCATGCTTTCGGATTGACCATTCTTTGTATCTTATTGTAAATTATTGACCAGACAGTATATCTTATTGTAAATTTTATATGCTTGATATAAGAAGAATAGTTACTATGCTAAGCACTATTAATGGTTCTTACTTATTGCTAATTTTATTTTAGGTTTTTTGTTTGCTTGTTTTTACATTACTGATGTTAAACCCAAGGCCTCATGTCCTAGGTAGATGCTCTGTCACTCAGCTATACATTTTCTCTGCTCCTCCTATAAGCTGAAGGAAATAAATAGCCAGTTTTCTGAGGAAGTGACCAGTTGTTTTCGCATAGTCCTGGAAGTGGTGGTGCCAAATGATGAGCTGAACTACTAATCTGATGTTGTTACTCTTGTCTTAGGGAAAGTGTGGGAGAGACGCAAAGGAGAAGAGATGGGGACATGAATTGATTCATCATTCTTATTTATTAGTGTCAGCATTTTTAAAATGTGGGCTTTACAAGCGTCCTTATGATTTTAAATAGTTTGAAAGTTCTTGAAAGTCCTGTGCTGAAAATAAAGTTCTGTGGTTCATTAGGTCTGTGATGTTTTCTGTCAGAGTTGAGGAAGGGTAGAGATTTAATTCCTTTTAATTGTTGCACATTTGGCTTCTTTAGCAATCTAATACTGGAATCCGAGTGGACGGAAATAAGTTTTCATAGTGCTTGTTTACAGGGGTATTTCTGACAAGTGAAATCTTTGTTTAAGTTGCTTGGAGCAATAAGAACTGTAGCTCAGCTCACATGTCAGTGGGCTGGAAGAAAATAGAAATGATCAGTTATGTTGAACTGTATTGTGCTTGACTGTCCCTCATCCACTGCTATTAGCTCACTCTTGGTCAGTTGCTCTTAAATGTTTTCCACATAGTTTTAATTACACTTTTTAAATTAGTTCTTGTATGCCTATATCCATAAAACTGATTTGTTATAAATCAGAAAGGTAAGAGGGCAAACCAAGAAAAATAATTAAATTAACAAAATGAATAGGTTAAAAAATACCTCCTATAAATTGTACAGATGAGAGCAATGTTGTAAAATGAAATCAACAGCTATATCTGACTGACTAAATTATTATACCAATATTCTAGCTAAAGAAATGTGCAGCTGAAAATGACCAGCAGGCATCTGATGTTACAGAATATCATACAGAATATGAATTACAAACTCATACTTAAAATCACCTATCTTAAGCTGCATGAGTCAGTCAGAACACAAAAGCTCAGAGGCTAACACTGTAATTGCCTTGTGTTTATGAATGATGTAATATTGCAAGTCATAAAAGATTTATGAGTTCTTAAACATGATTATGATGAGTAGGATAGAACTCTAAACACATTTCCTTATTATTTTCCAAGTCTACCCTAAAATGAATTCTGTGAGATTCTTAAGTAATTCTGTCACAATTTAATTATGACATTTTAGTCTGATTTGATTTCTCTGAATTGTTTTTATATTTCTATTAATAGAAATAATTCATGATTAAAATTTAAGTATTTGCAATTCTTAATAATGCTTACTTATTAAAACCTCATTTTGTATTGGGAAATAATTTAATTGGTGCATATTTCTTGAATACAGTGAATTTTATATAATGATTCAATAAACAGCCTTGATGAACTTTTAAGAATTAATATTCAATTATATAATTAAATAAGTCACGCAAAAATGAACCTCAAGGAAGTTTTAACAGTGTCAGAACTAAAAGTCTATGTGGTGAGGTACTGACCATTCCTATAAGCAGCTTTAAAGTACTTGTAAGTATTATTTTAAAGTTGCACGTGTCCATCTTTTTGTAACTACTTTGTTTTTCAGGTGTATTCATAATTTATAATCATTTAAATCTTTGAAGATTCTCTAGTTTGAGGATTACTTTCTTTATTAAAATAACAAATTTAAAAAGTTAACAATTATTTTACTGTTAAGATCAGGGCCTTCAGCGTTTCTGAGCAGAGGAGCATTTTGTTGCCCTTTAATATTGAGCTTGTCGGAGAAGGGTCTGCTGCATGTGTGCATGTGCAAACACAAACTGTGGTACCTGGGGAAGGTTGCTGGCAGTGGAACTCTAAGACTATACCCAGGTTGAGGATGCCATCTGGCTGTATTCCCTGTCCCACTTGGGAATTTCAGGAAACTGAGGCAAGACGTTTTTGGCGCAGAGGGGGATGTGGCTGCAGCAGCTGGCTTGGAGACATGTCAGGTAAGGCTGAAATAGCTAATAGTAGATTAAGACTCTACAGCTGGGGAATCCCTGGTTAATTTGCCTGTTCGACTTGAGAGTTCCAGTTTTGGGTTTACTGTGCGAATTGCAGTATGTTGGCTGCCTTGTACCTGAACTGAGGGGAGGGGCTGGGTGGGAAGAAGTAGGTTCCTTCGAGGATAGGTGGCAGATTCAGTGACCTACATCTGTAGCAAAGGTTCCTACAGTTCTTGGATAAGATTGTACTGTTGATATTGAATGTGACTTGATGCATTTGACAGTTCTTCTAAAGTAGTCTTATGATTTTCCATATACTGCTTGGTTTCTGTTTGAAGACAGCTTTAAAATCTGAAATGTCATTGTTCAGTGACTTTTAGGGAGCACAAAACAATTATAGAAGTAAAGACTGAAGAGGAATAGCAAAAATAGTGTTATGATTCTTGGATTGGATTTAAAAAGGGTTTTAATGGCCTGTGAGTTTCCTTGACATACTTTGTGTAAGTAAAAATCACAACCAGTGCAAGAGAGTCTGAGCTGCATTAGTGCATTGTACTGGTTCTGATTGAGCTAAGAGACAGAGAATATATATTAGCAAATGCCTGGAACATTTGTGAGTCTTAGGTTAGTGTGGAGAGCTAGAAATCGTTCCTCCTCCCCGATTAATAACAAATGGGTTTAGAGCTACAGTAACTTTTTAGCTGACTTTTTCTAGTGTATGTAGGCCACAGTGAAGAGGGAGTGTGATGAGTACATTCACTCTGCTGTGATTACTCGTGTAGTTGGGAGCAGTCCTCATTCTGGAGGGATGGTCTGAATGGTTGCAACCCTCTCTGTTCGATTATCATTTGAATCTTAGCTTGATTATCAAAATCATTTTTGTTGCTTTTTGTCTTTTAGATGTGCATAGAGGTTAGAGGATAGGGCACATGCAAAAGGTCTTAGTGAAAAAGATTTACCGACTTAGCCCTTTCTTGTCCCTAGTACAAATAAACATTCAGTGAGGAAGCCTAACAACAGTTCTTGGTGTGGGCTGAGAATTTAGTTCTGGATTATTTGGTCCTGAATCTCTTATATACTCACATTGCTAAAATGAGATTCCTCTCCCCTACAGTTTAATAAATAACTCCCACATTTGGAGTAATAGTTCTGTAACTAGTAGTGGTCACTTATTGGGGGTGAGGCAATGCACTGGTGTGCTCTGGAGACAACTATGTAGATGAATGGGGTGGCATTGATAATTTTAGTTCCTAACTGCTCCACCATTGCTTCATGGAGTGCAGTAGTGTGGATTAAACTGCAGAAACAGATCCCCAGATGCAGAGGCTACATAGAACAGAAGTGCATTTCTTTGTTATAGTTGAGGCCTGTTGTTCATATCTCTTCTCAGCATCTCACTAGTCAGCCAGAAGCCACAAAGGAAGGAAAGCATGATGGGAAGTCTGGAAGGTTCTTCCATAGCATTTCTCCATAGGCAGGATCTACTCTGCTTTAAGTAGTTGTGTTACAGTTCTCTCTTTCAACTTTGAGGCATTATTTACATTTTTGAGTCTATATTTTAATTTTTTAACCCATTCCTCTTTTTTTGCTTATAAAATGGTATCTAAGCAGCTACAGTAACTGGTCTAAGTATCTTTAAGTGAATGGAGAAAGAAAAAGATGGTTCTTTTGATTCCCCCAAATTAATTTAGTAGCCAGCACCTCTTATGTGCCCCTCTTTATCCACTTAATTTTTTTCACATTAGCACACAAAATAATGGATTAAATTCATTACTGTTCCTACCTGGTCTCTGTCCTTCCCCTCCATCGTCACCTTTCTGCTTTAAAATCTAGATTCTGCCTGTGAGAGAAAACATGGCACACCTGTCTTTGTCTTTGTGAGTCTGCTTTATTACGTTTGTCATGCTGTGTGGGGTGTGCCCACCTTCATCATGCGGTCTAGGGAATCTCATGCTGAAGCAAGCACCCCACACTGTTCTGGTGCTTGGCTGAAGTAATCTAAATGCCGTGGATTAACAGATGACTAGCAGTGAACAGACTACAGTACAGAAGATCTTGTCATCTCAGGTCTTTGGTCAAGTTCGTGGACACACAGGTCACTTTTCTGTTCTTCTCAAACATTAGAGACTAAAGAAAGTTAACCATCATAGGCCAGTGAGCAAGGTGGATGAGTTATTCATAATTTTAGGGATTTATTTTCTGTGTTTTATATGCGGCCAACATTCTGAGGATGAAGATTGAATTAATGACAGCTCTAGAAATTCTGATATTTATAAAGGCAGGCAGGGCTGAAGTTAGGTTAAAGGGAAGATGACTGTATGTAGAAAGTAATGTGATATTGGGCAGCAGTCTCCTCCATATAATAATGAAAAATACATGACCAATATAATGTTACTCAGTTTGTATTGAGTGGACACTGTTGTGGGCAGCTTTAGGTTTTTTAAATCATTTTATGAAATGATACATGGGTGTTTCTAATATTAATATATATTCACATATCTCCTACCATAGATGCAAATTCACTGTGAACTACAATTATATGTACCCATTTTAAAAATCCTCTAGTTAATGACAAGAAAACCAGATGTAGATTAAACTGCATTTATTTTGGTCAGATTCCCATGCCTTCTATGAAAGTTTTTTATTTTTTAGGAAAAGTTAACAAAGCTTTGAGGAAGTGTGTAGAAACAAATGTCACTTTTTATATAATATAATGAGAAATAAATAGTTGTACTAATCAGTTTGAAACATTTTATAGTTTTCGTTTGTATTTGTTCCCAACTGTGAAAGACACCATGTCTTAGTCAGGGTTTCTATTAAGAAACACCATGACCATGGCAGCTCTTATAAAGGAAAACATTTCATTGGGGCTGGCTTACAGTTTCAGAGGTTTAGTCCATTGTCATGGCAGTAAATATGGCAGCATGCCGGCAGGTGTGATGCTAGAGAAGGAGCTCAAGAGTTCTACATCTTGATCTGCAGGCAACAGGAAGTGAACTGCCACACTGGGTAGTATCTTGATCATATATGAGACCTCAGAGTCCACGCCCACAGTGGCATGCTTCCTCCAACAAGGCCACACCTCCTAATTGTTCTATTCCCTGTGGACCAAGCATTCAAACACGAGTCTATGGGAGCCATTCCCATCCAAACCACCCACCCCTTCTCTTTCCCAGGTTCTCCCAAAGCCACAGGGATCTTGCTATATATTGCCCAGGCTGGCCTGAGACTTAGAAATGTCTTCCTGTACCCTTCCCCAAGTGCTGACATTTAAGCATATGTCATCACATGCAGCATCTAAACAAAGTTTATCTTCTCGGTCTTATTTCATGGTTTTTAGTTCTTGGTTTATTGATTGAAAACTGTTCATTTGGCTATTAAAGATTGCCAAATAAGAGTTTAATCAGATACCACAAACCCCAGAAAATCTTAGATCCAGTATTCTACCATGAATCTAGATTTTGAGTGCCTTAATAGAAAATTATTTTACCACATTTTGTAAATATTATTTCAGGGCTGGCAAGATGGCTCATTAGCAATGGTGCTTGTGGACAAGCTGGACAACACCTTAATTTGATACCTGGGGCCAACATGGTGGAAAGAGCACAGCTGCCACAGTTATCCTCTGACCTCTACTTGTGCACCTGGGCTCCACCCACACCTTCCTCACAAGCCTTTTCATAATGACAAAATCTGTCTCCATTTGAACTAAAATGCTGTTCAAGGGTAGAATTTTGTGTCTTTGATATTTACGCTCCTGTTATTTCTTGTGTGCTTTTATTCTAGTTTTAAACTCTTATTAGGTACTTTGTACACTACCCACCATCACCTGCTTGTTTGTCCCCACCACTCAAAGGAGTGAACCTAGGGCCTACATTCTGCCGGATGAAATGCTTTACCATTGAGTTACAGTCTTACTGCTCAGTTAGCGTTTAAAAGTTGGTTCTGCACTGAGTTTGGTGATGCATGCTTTAAGTCCAATACTTAGAATAACCCTAACAGTTCAAGTTAGCTCCAAACAAGGCCGTGTCTCCAGATAAAAGTTACACATTTTGATCTCTTCTGGAGAGTATAAGTTTTGGGGAGTTTTCTCAAGTGTTCCTGTAATACCTTCATTCTTGGGAGTGTAATTTTTTTCTCCTATGGATGAGAAATATTCTGTGGTTGTATGCATTGTTTTTTACATTGTAGATTTTGTATTTTGAACATTTTGGGTTTTTTAAAACAGGGTTTCTCTGTATAACAACACTAGTTGTCCTGGGACCTGCTTTGTAGACCAGGATGGCCTTGAATTCACAGAGATCCACCAGCCTTTTTGCCCTGTGCTAGGATTAAAGGCATGCGTGACCACACCTGGCTCATAGTTCGAACTTTTTATCTTTCTCTTGAGGGAAATGAAGAGCCACCTCAGGATGTTATACAATCAAGGTAAAGGTGAAAATTGGCTTTCATGGTCTTCCAAGAAGACATTTTCTTTCTACCCAATCTCTCCTTTGTGAGAACTGTTTTCTGTCTTTGTTTCTATGTAAANAAAAAAACAACCCTTTGTGTGTGGCTGGAGTCCAGACTCTGGTACAGTGTGAGCACCTGAGTTTGCATAGCCAGTATGCCTGTGTAACTCTAGCTCTGGGAGGCAGGGGCAGGGTGATTCCCAGGGCTTGCTGCCCAGTTGGTCTAGCCAGCTGCTGAGTTCCAAGTTCAGTGAGAGTCCTGTCTCAAAATCCACGGTGGAGAACAACTGTGGAAAACAGCACTTTTCAGCTCTAGTTCCATGTGCTTGTGCATGGGCACATTCACCATATACATATGTCCTACCAGACTACCACACACAAAGGAGAACACTTTGCATCTTGAAATATGATTTATTCAGTAAAAATTTAGGTTTTATGATGTTGAATAAAATGAGTTATTAAATAATCAACACTTCCCCAATATTTTAAATGTTGAAAAGTTTAGAAGGTTAAAGTTAGGTCAGGGGTTTTTGCTTCTCATAACTACTGAAAATGATTTTATATTTATGAGAGAATATTATACTGGGAGCAGTTTTCTGTAAAGAGCTTTTTTATTTTATTTTTTTAAAATAAGAAAACTATCGGCCGGATGGTGGTGGTGCATGCCTTTAATCCCAGCACTTGAGAGGCAGAGGTAGGTGGATCTTTGTGAGTTCGAGGCCAGCCTACTCTACAGAGCTAGTTCCAGAACAGGCCCAAAGCTACAGAGAAGCCCTATCTTGAAAAATCAAAAAAAGAAAGAAAGAAAAAGACAGCTATCTTTTTTGCTGCTTTGAACCATTAGTGCTAGAAAAACCTAATTTAAACTTAATTAATGTGGCTTTACTTTAATCTCTGAGCAGTTTATCAAGGAGCAGTATACCAACATTTCCCTAGGGTTTTTTTTAATGTATATTTCTTCTTTCTGGGTATGGTGGCACATGTCTGTAATCTCAGCCTTCAGAAGGCTGGGGTAGGTTTGTGATTTCCAGGCCAGCTAAGAGAAGTAGTGAGTAAAGCACTGAGTGTAACGGCAAACAAAAACTAGTACATTTTTGACTGGGACCCACTCTAATCTTTAAAATCCAGTTTCTCACAGGGCATTAAAGGTGGTGCACACCTTTAATCCCAGCACATGGGAGGCAGAGGCATGGATGGGTGCTTAGGATAGGAAAATGTTTAGTGTATCCTTTTAGTATCAGATGATGGATGGATATTGTTTGTTGACAACACTGCTTTCCAATGTAATTGTCAAGTGTCTGCCTCACCCCCATCTGCCACACTGTCATGAGATCAAGGACAGAAGGCTTCAGGGCTAAGCTATGCATTATAAGGATGAGCAGACTGGGACATCACAGGCTGAGCAATTTTCCCCAAAGTCATTAGTTTCAGAAAGAGTAAAAGCTAATCAGAGTAAAAGTTCACAGGTATGAACTGTCTCAAAAAACCGAAACTTAAAAATAAAAATCCACTTTCTCACTTAGCACCTTTTTTTTTCCCTCTCATTTCTACATGTCCAATTTAAAAGAGCTTTCAGGAAGTTCTGTGATCAGTCCTCATCAAAAACCAGGACTTTAGCATAGTATTGGTCGCAGTGGGAATCTTCAGTCTTGATACACTGAGGGAGGTAGGGCTTCTTTCCCTTGCCCCTATGTAATTTATGTTCCTTGTTATAATTAATAGAGAAGGGTACTACAATGATCTAATATGTTCTTGTTAACAGGGCTTGGGTGTGATTATTATGAAGTTTTTTTAATGTGAATATATAATTTCTATAATTTTATAAAAATTAAAAGTAACAAAGATGCTAAACTGGTCCTTGTTTGTAGCACAAATATTAATAACCCAAAGACAGATATTGGGATTCAACCTGAAGATCAGAAAAGCAAAGCAGCCAGCCATTGGCTCTTACTTCTATCTCATACAGAAACAGCGATCCTGCCTCTAGGAATCCTCAGAATGAGACAAAGGTTGAGACCTTGCTCATCCCGCCTTATATTCCTCTCTAGTGCTGGGATTAAAGGCATGCACCACACCACCCGGTCTCTGTGGCAAACTAGTGTACCTACTGGAATTAAAGGTGTGTGCCACCATTACCTGGTCTGTATGGTTGACCAGTATGACTGTCTTACTCTCTGATCTTCAGGCAAGCTTTATTTATTAAAATAAATAAATTATCACTAGAGTTCCCTTTTTTGGTCTAAAATAAAAAGGGTATAATTAATATAAGAATAACTATATACAATAAGTACAATGACTATATACAGTATATACAGGCAATAATATATCAACAATGTCTAGTTTATTTACATTTGACAAATACAGAAAAAAATACTCCATTATCTAACTTACCTTGGTGAGTCCAAAGTCTTGTACCAAATTTACTTTCTGTCATGACTTGCTTTCTGTATTTAGTAATAGAGAAACTGCGGGCTTTAGAACAACTGGTACAGGGGCAACTAGATGCTCAGGATATTGAAGACTCAACCAGCCCTTTGAATTCTCCTGTATTTGTTGTTAAAAAGAAATATGGAAAATGGAGAATGGTAATAGATCTAAGAGCTGTTAATGATGTAATTCAGCCATTCCTTGCCTTCTCTGTCACCTAAAGAATGGCCTCTTATAGTTAATGATTTAAAAGATTGTTTCTTCACTATACAAGAAAAGGACAAAAAAAATTTGTCTTCACAATGCCTACTTATAATAATTCTCAGCCTGCTAAAAGATATCAATGGAAGATTCTTCCACAAGAAATGTTAAATAGTCCCCCATTGGGTACCTGTGAATGGAAACTATGCTTTAGTTTTTGGCTGCCCTGACCTGAATAATCACAAAGAAACTATATTAATTACAACACTGTTTGGCCAATGGCTCAAGCATATTCCTAGCTACCTCTTACTTCTTATTAACCCATTTCTACTAATCCGTGTATCGCCACGAGGCTGTGACTTACTGGTAATGTTCTGGCATCTTTTTCCTTCAGTGACTACATGATGTCTCTTTGACTCCACCTACTCTATCTCTGGACTTTCCTCCCAGCTTTTCTCTGCTAGCCATTGGCTGAAACAGCTTTACTCATCAACCAATAAAATCAACACATATACAGAAGGACGTTCCACATCATTCCACCTTTCTGAATTTTGAGATAAAATGTCCCTCCATCTTGCTGTGTCCCATCAGGTCTTTGTCCAGCATATCCTTCTGCACATATACCTGTGCATCTTTCACTTAGAAGATGCCTATCAGTGTGAATAATTAATGTGTTCAAGTAATACGTAATATACTTAGTTATGATCACAAGATTCCAATGAGAAACTGTCAGAATTCTCAATGAATAAACAGACTATGGGATTGATACAGATCTAGAGTAGAAATGAACATTGTGTGTGTGAAGCTGTGAAAGAAGAAATTCAGGATTACTCTGCCGTCTAAGTGTGAGAGTTCTAGCCACAGTGCCTAGTGCGTACTTCCTGAAGAGGGTGAAGATGTGACTAAAGGCTGCAGAGCTGCCCCTGGTCCAGTATCCACTAGTAATGTTCAGAAAGGAGCTACTTAAGATGATTTTGCTCTCTTCAAGTCTACCTCGTGAGCTTTCTGTGCTTGAGCCTGCTCTCTGTTGTACTTGAACATGGTTTCCTTCCCAAGCTCGGCTGTGTTTATCATTGTTCTGCTGTTGACAAGGTGCCTTGATGTGGGTAACCTGCTGCCAAGCCTGATGGACGTGAGATTCCTCACTATCAGTCAATTCTTTACTATCTAGGGAAGTAAAGAGTTAACTGTTGCAAGTTGTCCTCTGATCTCCATGCCGCATGCACACAGACACTAAATGTATAAATGTTAATTTTAAAAAATCTTGAAGAAAAATACTTGTTTGCTGAGCTCTTGCCTTCCTTTCATTGATCAAGGTTAAATGCCCTTTTTCCTCCACACCATTTCTGTTTCTCTAGCCTTATTAATATTTTCCACTTACATGCCTTTGTGGTGTTGAGTCTTTGATTAGACTTTCATAGTTTATATTTATATGTTTTGCTGTGTGTATTTCATTCTTTGAAGTGAAATGGTTCTGAGACTGTCATTTAATCTATTTTTGTGATCACACATGGGCCATTAGTAAACATTAACTCTTGTTCAATGCCTGTTCTTTAGAAGCTCCAGGGAGCTTTCAAATGTAGAGAGTATAGTCACCTGTGATGACTGTGATCAAGCATACAGGCTTTCCTCTCCCCATTGAGATCTAACTCTGAAACCTCAGATTAGGAGCATTCACCTTTATGTGTAATTTAAAAATTCTCCTAACTTTTGACACAGCCGTTTAATTCTAGAGGGGAAGAGCTCAAGATGTCAGAAAATTTGAAGGTGTATTTTACCTGATTTATGTAAGGATGTTCTGTTAATAAACTTTCATGGAAAAGAAAACATTTGAGATGAGTTTTAGAGGATGGACAAGGTTTCTTTCTGTTTATAACACAGTTGAGCTGAACATTGCGGTATGTGCTTTTAACCCTAGCACTTGGGAGGCAGAGTCAGACAGAGCTCTGAGTTGGAACCCAGCCTGGTCTACAGAGTAAATTCTAGGACAGCCAGGACTACACAGAGAAACCCCACCTCATAAATTACCACCACCAACAAGAAGAAGCAAACCTTCCCCCCCCACCCCAAACTACAGGTTTGTTCTCACAATTAAGAACCCATTTGCTTGATTTTTTTCCTGTTTAACCAGTTTTAAAATGTATTGCCCAGTCAGTGAACTTCCAAAAAAAAAAAAACTGAGTTGCATCAAGACTTGAACAAATGGGAAGAAAGTTCTGGTTCAGGCATTGTTATGAGCCCTAGGCTAGGCTTGGAGTAGGATTTTCTGCTTGGAATAGCCATTAATTCTTAAATGTTGATTATGAAGAACTTGAGTTTCTGGGAATACAAAGATCTTTTCTATTTCTTTTCTTTTTGTTGTTGTTCTATTGCTACTAAGTTTTACTTTCATGTTGTACATTCATATTTTGCTAATATTTCATTAACTAAATTCCAACCAGCCACTATTTAGTTTATGTGGATAGTTCTTTTTGACAGTACCCAGGCTTTTTGATTTATTTTTCCAGTTGATTTTTTTTGGAACAGGCTGTGTGCTATGGAAAGCAAAAAATTATCTGATCTCCTCTCTTTTTATGTCTTTAACAATTTTGCTATTAATTCTTCAAAGTTGGACGCGTTGTCTTTGAAACCTCCAAAGTTTCAGAACTGAGAGAACTAGTAGGAGAGATAAGGAATCTTGGAGCACATGTAGCAGGAGATGGCAGAAAAGCCTTGGATTGTTCTGCCTCTCAGGAGCCAGTAAATCAGGATTGTACTCAGAACGGTGGTTTTCAAGCAGAGCCCTCTTGATGTCTTTATATAGCCTAAAAATTTGGAATTAGACAGAATTAGGATTTACAGTGTCAAATTTATTACACTAACTCACAGGGTTACTTAGAAGAATCAGACTGAGGTTATTTTGTTTTGAAATTGTGAGTGAGAGGTAACATTTGCTCGGAAATTCCTCAGTCTCCCTTTCTGTGTTGTCATGTGGTGATATGAACATCATAGGTCTATGAGTTGTGTGCTCATTTATTTTGAGTACATGAACATATAAATAAAGATTATTGCAGAGGCAGTACCTTATAAAAATGTTTATGTGTAAAATATGAGGTTGACAGGAACAGACTTTTCATTTGTGGTCTACATGAAAATATCCCAGTTCATTACAAGTTATATTGATGTCATTATGTTCAAAAGCAAATGCAGATTAATTGTAGCCTGCATTTATGTTTTGCTGATGTGATAAATAGTGAGAAATAGCTAAAACATTCAAATTGAGCATTGGCAGAGAGCCCTGAAGCATTTAAAGAAGCCCATGATTTGTAAGTAGTTTTTGAAAGCCACTCCAGTAGGAAGGATACTGCATACCGTGTTAGGGCATAGAGCTCTCTCAGCTTTTCACTGTAGATTCCCTCATTTGAATCACAGAATACAGGAATGCTATGAGTGTCCATTTGTCATTTTCCCATTGATCGTACATAACAGATACCATTTATTGCATTCAAGGGTCTTTTAGTTTTGTTGTAAAAGATAGATTGCCCAAATGCCAGATGCCAGTATTCAAATGAGTACAGTTTTCAAGATGCAGTCACCAACATATCTTCTGCTACAAATCAGAGATCTCTGGCCCTGAGGTTGACACCAAGAATTTTCCATCTTAAGACATGGAAATAAGGACAATTGTCTTTATTAGGGTATGTTTACATTCTTGATTACTTATTAATACTGATCAAGTTTTTTAAAATGAAAAATTATGGACTGTAGAGAGGACTCAGCAGTTAAGGAAGAGTACCTGCTACTCTGAAGGATCCGAGTTCTAATCCCACCTCCCAATTGGCAGCTCACAACTACTAACTCCAGCTCTAGGGGATCTGAAACTTTCTCCTGGCCTCTAAGGGCACTAGGCACACACAAGGTACACAGGCATACATGTAAGGATCCCCCCTCCTCACCAGTACACATAAAATAATAAAAATGAAAAAGTTGTGTAGATTAACTTCTCTCTGGTCATTTCAGAGAGATATTTTGTAATTAACTTGAGCTTTTGGGTTTCTTTACATTTTTGGCTTTGCTTTTTAATGACTCTTTTTCATGGTAGCATAGTATTACAACAAACACCACTAACTATTGAAATGGAATGGCTGCCTTGTATTGTTGAGGTGTATCCTGAAGCTCAAAGGCTTTATGTGTAGACCTTTTTTCCTTGGGCATACATACCAAGGAAGACAGGTCACAATGCTAGACTTGAAGAGGAGTATTTCTTAACTCTTCCTACATTTTGAATGGGAATAATAAACTGCAGAATGAGAACCTTGTATTTAAGGAACAACCCTGAAACAAAGCTGCTTCAAAGCTTACTGCTTTGGAGTGAAGAGGTTAATGCTCTCTACCATAATATCTTCCTAAGGCAGCCTTTCAAAGAGAAATCAAACGGGATTTGGCCTTTGGAGTACTTGCCATTTAGAGTGCCTTTTTTGTCAGAAACCAGACGGTTCTGTGTGGTAGCTTTTCTTAGAAACGCTGTTGACTAGTTAAGATTCTTGCTGTAACTGAGTGAATCCTTGGAGCAGCTGCTGTGGCATATAGATGTCCTTAGTTATTGACTACTCTGTAGTTGATCTGTCTCTGCCTGTCTCTCTCTGTCTCTCGCTCTGTCTCTCTCTCTGTCTCTCT
>LOJH01003150.1:889-15124 GCA_001685095.1 Ellobius talpinus | reverse complement strand
GAGAGAGAGAGAGAGAGAGAGAGAGAATGAATGAATTGTATGTATGTGTACATGCCCACACCTTTCCTGAGAGGCCAGAAGAGGCATTGTGTTTCTTGGAGTTGGAATTATATGTATTTGTGAGCCTCACCCAGTGATTGTGCTAGCAACCAAACTCATGATCTCTGGAGGAATAGTAGGTGCTCTTAACCACGGATCTCTCTCTCTAGTCTCAGTGTTAACCTTTTAAAATCAGCATGTGTGTCTGTAACCTGTGTGGGGTACTGGGTCTCGAACTCAGGACCTTATGGTACCGCGCTGGTGAAGACTACCAACAAACTGTATCCCTTGTTCATTACTGTGTTCTCTTATTCCCCCAAACCTTTTTCTCTTCTCTCTTTTATGAAAAATGTATCTAGTCAAGAAGTCCAGAACATCTGTTCTTAGTTTCTCTTATAGTTGTAGAGCAGAGTAATGATCAAATGATAGCCAAGACTTCTCAGTCTTTTTTTGCTAAAATGCTCTTCTGCAGTGGTGTTTGTGTTACACAGTCTGTTTCTTTCCAGACTTCATAATTCTTTTGTGCTGGCCCAGGCGATACCTTTGGGACTGGTCGATAGTAACAACTTCGGGCATCAAATCCTCATAGGTTTTTCATTGCATGTAAATTGCACATGTAGAGTGCTGAGTGTATTCGTGGACCACACAATGTATTGTCCCTTTAGCTTCCAACTGTGTCTTTGTCTCTTACCACTATTGAGCATCACAATGATAAATCTTAGCTGTTAGTAGAACTATATGCTGAGTGGTATGCATCCTAGTGACTTTCTGAATGTGTGGGTAGAATCTTGGACTCAAAGTGTTTTTAATCACTTAAATTTACTGAAGAATTTAAGAGTTATATTGTCAAGCAGCTTTACTTACAGGCAATAACATAAAGAATGTTCAATATATTTCTGATGCTGTTACTTTTAAATGTCTTATTTTAGATGAAGGTTGATGTACATTCTGGACAGCTCCCTAGCATGTCTTGTGTTGACAAAGTGGGCTGGTATCTGTAGGAGGAGCAAGTTGTTAGAAGTGAAGAGACTCCTCTTTACAGCACTGTCAGGAAGAGAAGTCCATCCCTCCATATTTTTGTTTTCCAAATTGTCTTTAACATGTTTATCTTAAAACTCTCTATGAAATTTTATAGCTTTGGGTTTGGATCTTATACATGTTTGTTAGACTTCTCAGGTAGTATCAGAATCAATGTCCTTACGAAGCAAGGGTTTTCTTGGTTCATTTTTTTCTGTTGTGTAGATACATAGCTTGTAAATTTCCTACAAATGCTAATTTTATATCTGGCTTACTTTTTTCCCCCTCATATGATAGCTAAACCCTTAGTTTGTTGTCATATAGATTTGGGCACATGACATATTTGTATTGTTTCCAGCTGTTCGTTTGTTGTATGAGTGTTCTATCTGCTTGTGTACCTTTATGCCAGAAGAGGGCATCAGTTCCCAATAGAGATGGTTGTGAGCCACCAAACGCTTGCTAGGAATCGAACTCAGAACCTCTGGAAGAGCAGCCAGTGTTCTTAACTGCTGAACCATCTCTCCAGGCCCTGTTGACAGTTTTAAAACCAGTGTTTTACAGTTTTGTATGATGGTCATTCTGGGAACCTTGGATACATTTGTTTCTGAGGAAATATCTGTTTTACATTTTCCCATTGAAGAAAAGAATTATTTTATTTTAAATTGGGAGTTTCTTTATTTTTGTTTTTTTAAGACAGGGTTTCTCTGTGTAGCCCTGGCTGTCCTGGAACTCACTCTACAGATCAGGCTGGTCTCAAACTCAGATCCGCATGCCTCTGCCTCCTGAGTGCTGGGATTAAAGGCATGTGCCACTACTGTCCCACAAAAATGTTTTGTGTGTTGTGGGGTGGGCGTATATATCACTAAGCACAAGTGGAGGTCAGAGGACAACTTTTTAGAATGGATTTTTCACATTTACATGGCCTTTGGGCATCAGATGCAGGTTACAATGCTTTCAAGGTGAGCACTTTGACTTGATGAGCCATCTTACTCTGAAAAGACTGCTTTATAATTGTTCTAGAATGGAATTTAAAATACCCTTACCATTTACTTACGAGACACTTACTCAATGACTCTCCTACCTTTACCATGGGTTCCAGGAATCATGCTTTTACAGCAAACCCTTTAACTGCTAAATCATCCAGCTAATGTTTTTTTATGTTGTATGTGTCCTAGAGGATCTCCAGTCATCATAATTGGCAGTAAATGCCTTTACCCACTGATCTGGCTTGCCAGCCCCCAATAAAACTGTATTATTTTTACCAGTCTGAGAAGCCAGTTTCAATTTCTGTTTCTTGGAGCCTGCGGGGAATGGCTCATTGGGTAAGATGATTGCTGAGCAAGCTTCAAAACCTGAGTTTGAATTCTCGGTAAACATTCACATAATAAAATGCAGAGTACAGAGGCACATGTTCTAGGAGGCAGGGACAGGAGCATTTCAGAGGCTTGCTGGTCAGCCAGTCTAGCTTGTTAGTTCCCTGCCTCAAAAAATTAGATGGAGATGTTAGAGAGACGGCTTAGTGGCTGAGAACACTTGATCATTCTTTCAGTGGACCTGAGTTCACTTCCCAGAACCCATATCTGGTGGCTCACAACCTCCTATAACTCAAGCTCCAAGAAATCTTACCATTTCTTTTGGCCTCCATAGGCATTGCACACAAGTGTAGTCTGTGTCTGTCTGTCCCTTCCCCCAACACACACACACACACGCAAAATAATTGAATTTAAAAGTACAATGGTGAATGATAGAGGAAGACACATTGATTTCTGACATCCTCACATGGATATGGCTACCTACATCATGTACACACACACACACTGTACATAAATAATTTCCTTTTTATCAGTACATAGATACCTTTATGTTTGAGGGATTTGAATTTTGTATTATTAGTTTCATAATTTAATTCCTTCTGGTTCCTTTGTGTTTTGATCTGAGACAGGGTCTCAGAATGTATTTGTGGCTAGCCTGGAATTTGCTATTTCTCCCTGGTGGGTCTCTTATTATAAAAATCTGTCTGCCACTTCCTCTTCGGTGCTGGGATGAGAGGCAAGCCGCTGTTTCGTTTTCCTTACTGAGTTTTAAGAACTATGCCTTATATGGGTTAACTCTTTATTAACTTTAACTTTATTAAAAGTGTTCAAATTGATCTTTTTAGTTAACATTTTCTTTCCTTGGCGGGAGACGACAATGACACAATGCCCCCCCCTTTCCCCAGACAGGGTTTTTCTATGTAGTCGTGGCTGTCCTGGAACTAACTCTGTATATCAGGTTGGCTTCAAACTCACAGAGATTTGCCTGCCTCTGTCCCCTTAGTGCTGGGATTAAGGATCTTTTTTGACATTTGTCTTTTTGTATTTTTACATGTTTTCTTTTCTTTCTTTTTTTTTTCTAAAAAAATAGCATTAGAGCCTAGCATGTTGTCACATCTGACTACTTCAGTCACCTTTTCCCTGAAGTTTGTTTTACCATCTTCTTATTTTTTCTTTTCCTGTGTAAGGGTGTTTCCCAGTATGCATGCAGTAATCACAGAGGTTACTGAATCCCCAGAACTCCTGTTACTATGATTGTTATCTGCCCTGTGGATGCTGAGAATTGAACCCAGGAAGAACCCCTTTGGAAGAGCAGGCAGTGCTCTTAATTGTTGAACCATTTTTCAGCCTTTTTAGTATTTGTTTTTCATGTGTATTTGAGCTGCTTTTTGGTGTCCTGATGTCTTTTTTTCTTAAAGGTGTATTTATTTAATTTTATGTGTTTGAGTGTTTTGCCTGTGTATGTATTCTGTGTTGGAACACAGTGCCAGTGCCCATGGAGGCCAGAGAGAGAGTATTGAGTTCCCTAGAAATAGTTAACAGATGGTTATGAGCCACCATGTGCTTCCTGAGAACTGAGCCCAGGTCCTCTGCAAGAGCAGCCCTGTTGTCTTGATGAATTCCTACAAAAGTCTAAAATATCTTAAGGACTATGGTGTTGATCACCTCTTACTATTATTGATGTAATTACTACTTTTTTCTCCCATGTGTTTTTCTAACTTCCTTTTTGTTTATGTTTCTTAATTGTTCTATTCTCACTTTTTCAATGCATTCTTTCCCACACAGATATATTTAGCTTGTGCATATTATTGTTGTTACTTTTGCTGAACTAGCATTTTTAGGTTCATTTGAGTAGAATTGTCATCTGAATAACAGATAAGAATTTAATTTTTTCCAAAGTCTACTTGTTTGTGTGTAGTTTATGCTTTTTTTAACCACTAGTTAACATAAATGAGGTAGGTTTTGTGTATGTTCTATTTCATTGCTCCCCTGCCTCATTCAACTAGGTCATTGGAATGATTTGGTTATTAAGTATTTTTTTTTGGTATTTAGTTTACATATTGCAAGACTAAAACCTTAAGTGTGAATGTGGCTCACTTGATTTTGGTGTAGTCACAAGATTGTAACTGTGACTATGAGCTAAGTAGATAAACTGTGCTTTTTCTAGTCTGTGCTCTTTTTTCCTGTCTTTAGAGCCACAGCTCTGCTTTTCTTTTCCTAGGCTTGCCCATTTGTGAACTTCATGCAAATAGTATCTTGTACTTAGTGGTCCTTATGTACTTGGCCATTTTAATTTAGTGTTTTATGGGTCCCATAGTAGTGTGGGTTCTTGTTTGTTGTAGTCTATGCAGTATACCATATCTCACTGAGCCGTTTCTCAGTTGACAGATACTTGGATTAGTTACACTTAGTAGTGATGATCATGTGCTATGGGCATTCACATACATTCCTTGCATGGACATATGTTCTTACTGCTACTGGGAAATACACACAGTTTTGGAATTTTCAGGGCATGGTAACTTTAATAACTTAGGAAACTGCTAAATTCTTTTCAAAATCACTGCACCACCATTTTACATTTCTGCCAGAAAGAATAAGAGCTCAGATTTCGTCCTTCCTCACCAACAGCATTTGTTACCATGCTCTTAATTGACTGTAAGCATTCTAGAGAATGATAGGGTATGTCATTGTGGTTCTTATTTTCATGTCCCTAGTGTTATGTTTCTTTACATGTGCTCAGTTGGCATTTATATGTTGTCTTTCAGGATATCTCTGGTCAAATTGCTTGCATAGTTATTTAATTCAGTTGTTTTTATTGTGCACTCTAAATGGTTCTCTTTCTATTGTACACACTAGACTTTTACTGCAGCTTTCCCACCATGATCATTCCTTATAAAGTACAGAAATGTAAATTCTTATTAGTCCCAGTTTGAACATTTTACATGTTTTCCTTTATTGTTTGTGCCGTAGGCATCAAGACCATCGCTCAATTGAAGGCCACAGGGGCTTACACCTGTTTTCTTCTTACAGTTTCATGGTTTTAGTTATTTTTAGGACTTTCAGTTTGATTTATTTGTTTGTTTGTTTATTTGGTTTTTCAAGGCAGGGTTTCTCTGTGTAACAGCCCTAGCTGTCTTTTAACTCCTTTGTATACCAGGCTGGCCTCTAACTCAAGAGTCTGCCTGCCTCTGCTCCTGAGTGCTTTGGGATTAAAGACCATTACGCCTGGCTCTCTCTCTCTCTCTCTTTAGGTATATACATTTTAAAAGCTGTTCTACATATAGTATGAAATTTGTTTTGAACATGATGCGTTTTGTTTCTGTTTTATTACTGTTCCCTTCAAGGCAAGGCCTACCCCTTGTGATCCTCCTCCTCCTGTCCTCATGAGTACTTGAATTACAGGTGTGTGCCATGATAGCTGGTTTGTTGTGATTCTATGTGTTGATCACCTTAAGGTTTTAATTTTCATGCTCCTAAGTAAAAAGTACAAGAAAATTTTTTTTCTTCCTTTTCCCCACTTGTTTTTCAGTGCTGAGGTAGAACACAAGGATTTGTGCTCACTAAGCAAGCCCTCTGTCATTGAGCTACACTGCCAGCAAGTACTAATCTTTAATGGCTTTTAGCTTATCTGTCCTTTCTCAGTATTACACTTTTCTAGAATTTGACCTCCATTTGTGCTTTGAAATATCTCAGACTTTTTTTTTAAATAATATCCTCCCACTCTTACATTCCAGGGGTTTTAGGTAAGGAATTGTTTTCTTAATGAATTGGTTGTTGAATTGTTTTTTTACCACAAAATTCCAGTGATGAGTCCTAAAATGAAAATTATCTAAGAATAGACTAGTGTTCTGGTGTGTTTTCCAGTTCAAGTAGAGGCCTTCATCTCTCTCTGTGTCTTTCTCACAGACATAACACCTACCCCTACCTTCTTCCCCTCCCTTTCTCCTCAGAGCCATTGTTCTCAGAATGTATTGATGAGGTGTGTATGGTTTTTTGTTGGTAGTGTTCTGTTTATCTGATTGAATATTGCTTCCTCAAAACTTTTCTCCTGATGTAAAACTTCATTTTATATTTTATGACTCTTAATCAGTCTTTTGTACTCTTTAGTTTTATTTTTATCTAGTCTCCTCAGTGTCTTTTCTTGATCTGCCTTAGTTCACCTTCTGAGAGCTTTTTCTTTTAATTTTGATGCTTTTGCTTTTTTTTTTAACTTTTAGAGAGCTTATTTGCTCTGTTGATTTTGTATCCTTTGTTTTAATAGTGAGAGTTACTTATTTTTTCATAGTTCCCTGTATATGCTGTTGTCTGGGATACTTTGTATCAGGGTGAATTCTCATGAATATTGTGCATTTGAATTTTATTACTTTTTGATTTCTGAAATAGAATCTAGCTTCATGTCACAGGCTGGCCTTGAACTGGAAGTCCTGCCTCTGCCTCCTGAGTGGTAGGATTATTGGTGTGTGCCACCATTTAGGTTTGAGTTCCCAAGTGGGATTGCTTTCTGGGGACCATGCATGCACTTTCTGAGAATGGAGGCATTCATCAAGGTAGTGTAGTGCTTCCTTCCTCTAAGTGTCTGTCTGTATTACATTCCTGTAAAGTGCGGTCTTATGCCTGTGCATGAGATGTATATGGGTTGACAGGTATTCTAATTTGCAAAGTACAGTTTAACTTGAGTAGTGCCTACAGGGTGTAATGTTCCAGTTTCTTCAAATCAAGCTCTGCCCATTTCTTCCCTTCTATACAAGCAGACTCCCCTTTTCTTTCTCTAGCTCTGTATTCACTGCTCTTACATCTTTTCCAGAGTCCTTGCTTTGCACAGGGTTTTGGTTCTGTTCTCCGTGTGTTATGGACTCAAGGCTATATTTCAAATATCTTCAAATTCTGCTTTAGCTCTTCGTCTTGTTTTTCTTGTTTTTTTATTCCTAACTATTATAAACTCTTGTGTGGGACACTCTTTTCTAGTACTGTGTATCCATAACTGCCGTCGGGTTGAAGAGGGCATTTGTGTGCTCTTGATTGCCAGAAGCAGTATTATCCAAACTACTTGTTCTGTTTGCGGGGAGGGGAGGGGGGTGATGATTGAGTTCGTATCTTTTAGCTTTTAATTTGTATAATCTCATTTAATTTGATGATTTTTTTATTACTGTTTGCAAGTCTTTTTTTTGTTTCTCTTAAGATTTCTAGAAATACTGGCTGGGCGTGGTGGCACATGCCTTTAATCCCAGCACTTGGGAGGCAGAGGTATGTGAATCTCTGAGTTTGAGGCCAGCCTGATCTGCAGAGCAAGTGACAGGACAGCCAGGGCTACAGAGAACTACTTTCTCAAAGAACCAGAAAATAATAATAATCTAGAAGTACAATTATGCCTCTAAAAGCAATGGCACATTTTTCGCCATAAATCAGCCTGAGTTCTCTGTCTCTCATTTCTTTGCTTGCTAATAGCTTTGAGTATCTGTCTACCTCTGTATTGTTGCTCACTCTTGCTTTTATGGACACTTTACAGGTGCTCTACAATAGTTTATGCTTACGGTTACTTAGATTTTTCAGCTTGAAATTATAGACAGTGTCACCCTGACCATGATTGACAAAAAAGGTAATTCAGAAATTATGATGGTGAATATTGTTAATTTAAGGTATTTAAAATATGTTTTTATTCTTCTAAATTGTCTTCTATACTGATTTGTTACGTGTTACTTACATGATTTAGCATTCTGTTGGCTGAGGCTGTAATAACCACTGATAATCCTCCTCATAAGGGAAGACAGAAATTGCAGGTGGATACTGACATGAAATGGAATTTCAAATGAAGAAATATCATTTGCCAATATCATTTTTAGTAGGGGACTTTTCCCTGTAACAAGTGGATTCTGAATCCTTTTGGAAATTATTTTGTGATTAAAGATGTGGAAGGGAAAGTATTTTCAAGTAGGAATTTTTTATTATTAAGTAAAGTATTTTTGAGACAGTATCTTTCTGTTTGACCCTGGACAGACTGGAATCCGCTTTGTAGATTAAACTGAACTCAGATGTGTTATTCTCCTGCCTCTGCCTCTGCCTCCTGTGTGCTGGGAATTCAAGTGTGTGCTTAGCCAAGGGCTCTTAATTGTGAATCATCTTCCCCTCATTAGGCAGTTTGTTCATTGTAAATCAGTACCCTTGTGTGTGACAACTTGTTTATGTAGTAATTTTCTACTCCATGTTGTTTATAATTTAGTGTTGTGTTTATTAACAGGCATGTCAAGGTACATTGTTGTTTAAGCACTTATGTGCGAATTCCGCCTTGTTCTTTAATATTCTATAAATATGTGAGTGACACAGTGTCAGTTTTGTAGGTAATTTTACCTTTAGCTACGTAAGTGTCCACGTGGGTACTAATGCTCAGTGTCAACATGCTTTAGTTTCAGTGTGAGTAATTCTAGTAAGCCTCAACTCACAGGTAGAGACTACAACTTTGCATTAAAATTGTTTCACGAGGCCTGGTGGTGGCAGCACATGCTTTTAATCCCAGCACTCTGGAGGCAGAGGCAGGTGGATATCTGTGAGTTTGAGGCCAGCCTGATATACAAGAGCTAGTCCCAGGACAGGTTCCAAAGCTACAGAAAAACAAAACAAACAAACAAAATTATCAGAATTGAGAATGGTTCAGCGAAGTCTTGATACTCTGTAGTGTAAATTCTGCTTGTGCAGCTTTCCCTCTCCACTCCCCTTCGGTGTTTGTCATGGCATGTATTTAGTCTTACAGACTTGATTTGTGTTCTAATTCTATACCTACGAAGGGCCCGGACCTTCCCATTTTAGCTACATCTCCTCCCACATAAGCCAAGTCATCAGTGATGCTACTGAAATGGCTCCACATTTCTTGTCCTTCAGATAAGACAGAAATTGGAGTTGATTGAATCTGAGTTTAAATCTTGCCTGTTAATCTGTGTTTTTACTTATAATTCTTTTGGCCTTTAAGTTAGTTAGTTTGCTCATCTGTGGTATGAGGATGAAGTAGGCTGATGCTCAGGAAAACATTTAGATTAGTGCCATACATGGTGCTGATAAAAAACAGAAAAGTAGTGAACTAGTTTATTCATCTTTGACCTTCAGGATTTTCCTCTCAGGGAGACTTGGAAATTAGCTTTAGGGGAAACTATGTAAATTCAGTCCATATTATTAACTAAGTAGTTTTCTTTTTTTTAAAAAAAAGCTACAGAGTTTTAACATTTCTTCTGAGGTATTTGAAATTTCTGATCTACTTCAGTGTTGATAGAGCAGAAGCTGAATTATAGCAATTGGAGGGTGGTTGGTTGAGAATTTGCGGTTGATTTGCATTTGAGTCCTGACTCCTTGTTGGCTTTGTACATGTGTCTTTGATTAAAGGACATAAACTCTGTGTCTAGGTTCTGACTTGTATTGTTAATACCTAGCCTACCTGCTTGCTGGTAGGTGCGCATAAACTGCTGCCATCATTGTGTTGAGGCCCTTTAGAAGTGCAAAGTGCTCTTCAGAGACATCAATTTTGTTCACCTTATTTTCTGAAAACAAAGCCTTGATGTCTTATGAGACACTACAAATTGAAACACATCCCATTATTAATAGCTCTGTGGCCAAAGGTTTTTCAGGGTTTTTTGTTTGTTTGTTTTTTCCAATTGTGAAGGTTTTTAGACATTCCCGAAATAGCAGTTTTTGGACAGGTGCAATTTGTAGCTCTAGATCGCCTGTTCCATCTCAGCTCAAACCAGCCACCTTCATTAAACCTGTGACTAACTCACCCGGCTCTAATTAATTTGCATTTCATCTGCATTTATGCATGTTGTTATCAGTATAATTTCTGTTTGAGTGTTTTGTAAATCATCTTATGCTTTTACATGTTACTCGTTCGTTTTCTCAGCTGGCTTGGAATATTCCAAAGGGTAAAAACACTGTTTCTCCCTCCTCTGCAGCATTTGTGGGAGAAGGTACTTTGTTCAAGTGCTGTCCATGGGCTGTGGTTGAGTAACTTGCGCTTGGACATGCATTTGCCCCAATTTCTAGCTATTTGGTGTATGCCTAGAGTTACATACAGGCATCAAAACAGGACTTGTTTAAAGATTTGGTGCTTAATCTGCCACCATGTATTTTAACATAGTCTTAACCGTTATATTTGGCTGAAGAAATTTAGTAGATTTTTATTAATTTGGATTTTAATACTATAACATTTGGGGAATTGTGTTGTTTGGGCAGTAATAAACAGTTCAAAAAAAACTTGAGAAAAAGCTACTCAAGAGCCTCAGTTCTGGTAGTTTTCATTATTTCATTAAATTAATTTGTTAAATCTCTGGTGATTCTTACTATAGGGTTAGGTTATCGACTTTGATAAGAAGGAGCCTGTTGCTGATTCATTTGGAAATGACTATTAAGAAAAAGAAACTCCTTTACATTTACTTTAATTGGCGCTTTCCTTAAAACAAGAATTTTTTCTTTGCACTTTAAATTAATGTTTCTTCCACATGAGTGTTTACATTTTATTTTCAGAATTTTTTCCCTCTAAAACCAATCTGCTGCTCCACTAAGACTCTATTTTGCATCTTCCCCAGGAATGTCACTCTCTGCTGGATCTTCCCCTCTCCATTCCCCCAAAATTACTCCACATACCTCTCCTGCTCCTAGAAGAAGAAGCCACACTCCAAACCCAGCGAGTTTCATGGTGCCGCCTAGTGCCTCCACTACTGCCAATAACCCTGTTCCTCAAACTCCGTCCTCTGGTCAGGTGATCCAGAAGGAGACTGTTGGAGGGACGACTTACTTCTATACAGATACAACTCCAGCACCTTTGACTGGAATGGTATGGCTCCCATTCCAGAGGGAATTGGCGCTCTTAGGAAAGCTGCTCCTCACTAATGAGAAGGACACCCTTCATATTGGGAGGTTTATAGGGATGGGAAAACATACTTTACTTTTTTAACTCATTCAAAGAGCTAGTTGGGCCTGAAATTTTATAGCTGAATAAATATTTTTCTTCTTAGACTTTTTAAAATTATTGTTTTTAAATAAATTTTAAAATTATCAAAATAGATTTACAAAATGAATTTTCTCAGAAAGTATTCTAACAGTTGTTGTCTGAAGTGTTTAGTTCACTATTATTAAAGCATTTCAAATGTATCAATTTTTTGCTATCAGATAAAAATTAAACTTATAATGGAGAAAAATCGATGATCATATTTTCCTCCTCCTTGCCATTTTAGGTATTTCCAAACTATCATATTTATCCTCCAACTGCACCTCATGTTGCTTATATGCAACCAAAAGCAAATGCACCTTCCTTCTTCATGGCTGACGAGCTCCGACAGGTATGCTTTTAGAAGCCAGGGCAGACACTGATTATTGGCTATGCTTTAGAGCAGGAGAATGGATGTGCAGGCCACTGTCTAGTCTCGCACCATCGCCTAAGCAAGGAGATTTAGAACGTGGAAGTTTTGTGTATGTTTTAGGAAATCTTAAATTTTGTATTTGAGTATAAAATATAGAATTTAGTATTTAAATGTGCTTCCTTTCTGTGCTTTGTGTTCTTTGTTCAAAAAGGACTCTTCACATGGGTTTCTTTGTTTGTGTGTATATGCATGCTTACTTGAATGTATTAGGGAAAGCGTATGGAAGTTAGAAGATTTGTGGGAGTTGGTTTTTTCCTTCCACCGTGTGGATCCTGGGTACCAAACTGAGATTAATGAGGCTTGATAGCAGTTGCCTTTCCTCACTGAGCCACCACATGGAAAGGGTTCTTTAAATAAAGCATACATAATTTAAATGATTTCTAGCCTTGCAATTGTTGCTAATAGTTTGATACAGTAAACTTTGTTTTAAATAACCTAACAAAAATTTTAAAGTAGGTTTTATAAAATAGTTTATTTTGTTTTAAACAACTTAGATATTCTTTATTTATAGCTTTTTACATGTACGTTCTCAAAAATATTTTTATTTTGCAAAAGGTTCTCCAAGTGTGTGCATTTGTGTGCATGCATGTGTACATGAATGAGTGTACATGTG
This sequence comes from Ellobius talpinus, assembly GCA_001685095.1. Classification (NCBI taxonomy): domain Eukaryota; kingdom Metazoa; phylum Chordata; class Mammalia; order Rodentia; family Cricetidae; genus Ellobius; species Ellobius talpinus. Next base: position 2,744 of record LOJH01003150.1, on the reverse strand, counting down.
CAAGTTATTTCTTTTTGCAGTGCTGGGGATAGAATCCAGGACCTTGTGCATGCTAGGCAAACATTGGGCTACATCTCCATTTTCTGTGTAATGATCTTAGAATGAATTATTGATGAGCTTAATAGATCTTTTATGTATTTCATATTGATTTATAGCACCTTTTTCTTTTAAATGTAAACTCAAACCTTAATTATGGTAGCAAGTATATCTAGGGTTGGAATTTATATATATTAATGTCTCTAGAAATGTTATAGGCATATTAAAAGTAGTAAATAAAAATATTTAGTTACAGTGAAAAAATCTAAGATATCAGGCTCTGCTTATCTGTTATTTAATATGTTTGTTTCTTGTTCTTAGGAGCTGATCAACAGACACTTAATAACAATGGCTCAAATTGATCAAACAGATATGCCAGGTAAAATGCATATTGATACATCTCCTCCCTCACCCCTGGCAGAGGTAGGCTCTCGGAGTTTGAACCAGGACAGCCTGGTCTACAGAGGGACTTCCAGGACAGCCAGGGCTACATGGAGAAACCCTGTTTTGGGGGGATAGGGGGAGAGAAAAAGAAAAAACCCACATAAGTGAGTGGGGTGTGTAACTGGATCATATATTAAGCCCCATTTAAAAAAAAATTAATAGATTAACAGCTTATATGCCAAGAACTTTTAAAACTCCCATTGTTTATACCAGTATCTAGAGAAAGCCTCTTAATAGGTTAAACAGTAAAAGCTTTTAATAGCTCCTATATAGGACACAAAGAAGCTTTTTTTTCCCCTGGGAAGAAATACTGGGCTCAATGGAAAGCATTTACTTGGAAAGTGCAAGCTCTCAGATCCACTCCCCAGCCCTGCAGGCTAAAATCACAAGGAAAAAAAAACACTGATGAGTTCTACTAAATTAAAACTTAAAAAAAAATGACCCAAAGACAACTGCTGTAAAGAAGAACTGAAACTTGGAAGTAGATATTTGCAGTCTGTGCAACTGACAAATAATAGACAAAAGACCTGATCCAACAGCTCACCGGGAAAGTGGCCAAAGATGAATGTGGGCATTTTTATGGACAATCCTTATAGCCAATAAATGTGTCACAAGAAGGAAATAAGGAAATGATCTGATAACTTGTCAGCATATAATAGGCTATAGATCCGCATGTTCTCAGTAATGATAGCTTAAATTGTTGAACTTGCAACTGCTTTAGAAAACTCAAACTGTATATCCGTATACCATTTACCCAGCATTTCTGATTTTAGATCAAGACAAACTTTGGTCATTTCAAGAAAGCATATAAAACAAGCTAGCAGCTAATAGTGAATGGGGATGAGTCGAAAACCTTTTCTCTAAAGTTTGGGACATGACACGAATGCCACTTTTACCTCTTCCATTCAAATCTGTGCTTCAAGCCTTAGCCAGAGAGAGCACTCAGGCAAGAGAAAGAAATAAGGGCATCTGATTAGAACTGCAGCTCAGAGAGTTTGTCATACTTGCTATAAAAACAACAAGACTATACCAGAAAAGTTCTAGAACAATATTCAGATTCAGCAAAGTTGGTGGATACAAAAACCAACATTCAGAAATAGCTTTTTTCCACATAGCCAATAAATAACAAATAAGCATACAACAGTGATGGAATAAGTTTAACAAAAAAGTTTGAAATATTTGTCATGGAATCTTTGAAAGAGTTTGGGATGCAATGGAAGGGTGTCCTACGTTTGTGGACTGGAAGGACAGTGCTATTAAGATGTCCACACTAAGATACAATGAATAAATGAGTAGAACCAGACTCCCCCCCTAAAAAAATGTTTAGGGGCTGGAGAGATGGCTCAGAGGTTAAGAGCATTGCCTGCTCTTCCAA
>LOJH01003149.1:10842-45612 GCA_001685095.1 Ellobius talpinus | reverse complement strand
AGGAGAAGGCTTAACGCCAAATGGCGGCGGCAGGCGAGAACATGGCGGCGCTGCGGCGCCCTACAATGTTCAGTCAATAGCTCAGGATTGTCACTAGCTAACCCTTACATTTAAACTAACCCATATTTCTTATCTATGCTTTGCCCGGGGCTCGGTACCTTTGATGGGTGTGGCATGCTCATCTTGCTTCTTCCTGCTTCTGCTGGACTCCGCAGACTCTGCCCTTTGTCCTCTCAGCATTCTCTCCATGTCAGGCCATCTCATCCAATTTCTTTCTGCCCAGCTATCAGCCAGTTTTTTATTAATAATGAGAGTAGTACACGTTCACAGAATACAGAATGATTATTCCACAATGGGCTGGAGAGATGGCTTAGACGTTAAAAGCACTGCTTGCCCCTCTAGAGGACCTGGGTTTGCTTCCCAGCAGCCATGTCAAGTGGCCTATGAATCCAGGTCCAGGAGATCCAGCGACCTTCCTGAGCACTGGTGTATACGTGGCATTTGTGCACACATCAGTGAATAAAAATAAAAATAAATCTTAGAAAAGCTGACCTAACTTGCCCAACTTTCTTTCTTTCAAAGAGCTTTAGATAGGGAAGATCTGTTGTTTTTTTATTTTGATTTTTGAGAGAAGGGCTCTTTTTATAGCCCAGATTAGCCTCGAGCCTTTCTAGCTGATGTACAGTTTCCTGGTTTATTTTATATTTTAAATTTGTTCATTGTTTTGTTGCCTAGAGAGGAGAAATGATGTTGACCATATTCTCATTTCTCTTCAGAAGCTTTTATTGTTCAGAAAACAGCTGTATTCTTGGCTAAGCAAAAGAGAGGGGAGTTGAAGGTGCAGTGGCATGGTACCTGGATTTTGAAGACAAGCCATGCAGAACTAGCCTTTGATTCTGTTTTGACTGCCCCTGAGTAAGTTATCTGCTACTCCAGACAGTTAGTTCCCTCAATGAGCGTTTGGACCTGCTACTCCTGAAGTTAAAATGTACTTTACCGACTTTCTCTTCAAAAGCTGTTAAACATGGAGTGGCGATGAAGGGTTTGTATTCTAGATCTAGGGCTGAATAATTGCATTTATCTCAAGGGGTTTCTAAAAGTGTTTGGAGCTGACTGTGGTGTTGGTATTATTCCATTCTATAACAAGATTCTCCCTCTAATTCAGTCATTACTAGAACTTGGATATCTTACTCCCAAATGTAGTGTGTGTCTGCTGTTTCAGTTCCTAGACATTTATGGGCAGGTAAGAAATCAGCCCTACAATAGGACCTGGCCAGAAGATGGAAGTGTTCTAGTTAAGTGCTCTACCATTTGCTCTGGCCTCTTCCTCCTACTCCAAGATAAGAGGTTTTGAATGAAAACAGCTCTAGTATTTTATGGCATGTATTACATACCCTAATACTACTTCCCCTCTTTGTCTTTCTGTCCTACATCCCCATATAGATCAGTTCTTCTTGGGTCACGGGGACTTGACATATCCCACATCTCCCAGAGATTGGAGAGTCTGAGTGCAGCGACCACTTTTGAACCTCTTGAGCCTGTGAAGGACACAGACATTCAGGTAAGAGCTGCCAGCTGCAAGAGCAGCCTGGAGCATGTACCCAGGCCATAGGCCTTGGCCCTTGCTTCACCACTGAATTAAGACTGCCACTTTCTTTATCAGTTTTCTTCTTACTCAGATGCTAAAAGAACAGGAGACTCAGGTTTGGAGATACAGAGGGGGAATCATTGGGTTGTTTTCAGAGTGCTCTTTGTGGGTAAATTTAAGAAAGCAATTCTATCCTGTACTTTTTAGATAATTCTGGTTTGAAAACAGATTTTACTGCCTTACTTGGGCTTAATCCAAGGTGCAGAGACAGGAGTCATTAAGTTTCTCTTGCTTGGTTTACTAGATTCAGATAATTTTACTATTTGTTGTTCACATTTCTTTTTAAATCTTGCTTGTATTGGAGCTTAAAGTACTATTTACTGAAATCAGCTCAGTGATTTCCAGGAAGTATTTGGCTGCATTAGTGATACCAGGAAATGGCCTAATAGAGCACCCCAGTCTCATAGAGCCTGACATGCCCCTAGCTGCTGATTGCTATTTTATCTAATCAGAAACTGCTGTAAGCTTGTTAAGCCGAAACCTAGTGATTTGATTGTTTTGTGTAGGAATGAAAGCACTCCATGGAGTGCATGCTGTACTGTTTGCATTGGTTTACCTGTTCCTGTTTTTGTTTGTTTACTTGAGATGGGATCCACTCTTGTAGGGTCTGGCCTCAGGTGATCATGGTCCTCCAATTCTTTATGCCACCACCTGCCTTGATTTCCTTTGAAATAAGAAAGATTTCCTTTGAAATAAAAAGGCAAGTCCAGGAAGAAATGGGTGATAATTGTGTTCTCTATGAGCTGGGCCTAAATTGATACTGTATTCCAAAATCTTTTTAAGACCCATGATAGTGCATCTGGTGACTACATTTCAGAATTGTTCTAATTTGGAAACCTATTCTTTTGAGGGGAGACTAGAAATTACTAATGTTGATGATTTCTTTGGTTATTGATATGTTCCCAAAATACGAAAATCTAGAAGTTTTTATTTTTATTTTGCTTTTATAACAAACATTACCTAATCTGAAGTGCAACTGCTAGTGTTCTATGATAATACTTTAATACTGATGATATGGCATGAATGGGATAGAACTCAAATACTATGAATAATCAACATATCTAGTCATTTGCTTAATGTAAGAACATCCTCCTTCAGCACTGTTAGATGGTTTCCTAGCAATGTATGCTCAGTCACATCAGAAAGAATTTCTTAATTTGAAATGATTATTGCTGTGAATTTTAGTCTTGTGTAGGGAAATCTTTGAACTTTAAAACTAAAGTTTTAAAGTTGCTTTAGTTTTTAGAATTTCCTCTCTTACTTGGGTTTTGCCAGAATAGCTTTAAAAATGCAAAATGTTGGGCTGGAGAGATGGCTCAGAGGTTAAGAGCACTGGCTGCTCTTCCAGAGTCCTGAGTTCAATTCCCAGCAACCACAAGTTAGCTCACAACCATCTGTAATAAGATCTGGTGCCCTCTTCTGGTCTGCAGGCATACAAGCAGGCAGAACATTGTATACATAATAAATAAATAATGCAAGATATTTAATCCAGTACAATTATGTGTATGTTCCAGTGTGTTTGCCCACATGTATGTGATTTTGGAAATTACAGATATGTGAAGACTGAAGACAGCCTTAGGTATTTTTTAAGGCGCTTTTTACCTTTTGTTTGAGAAAGAATCTATCATTGGACTGGACATTGACCACATAAAACAGACTGTCTGGCCTGTGAGCTTCTGGGGACCCATCTTTCTCTGCCTCCTGATCTATACTCTGCCTCCTGTCTATACGCTCCCATTGCTGAGTATGGGCATACCCACCTTTGCAACTTTTTATGTGGGTTATAGAGATCTGAATTCAGGTCCTTGTGTTTGCAAGGCAGGTGCTTCACTGACTGGGTTTTCATCTCACCCTCCACCCCCAAAATAACTGGGAATTCATCAATTAGACCAGAAGAAAAGCCTAGACTTGGTAGTGTTAAACTACTGTAAACTTTATCTTCTTGCCAAGAAAGAAGAAAAATATAGCTTTGGCCTGAGAAGACTTTGAACTGGGCTTCTGACTCAAGTTTGTCAGTAGTAAGTTGATGGTTTTAATTACAATATGTGGCTCAATTGATCTATGCCAATGGTTCTCAACCTGTGGGTTGCACCCCTTTGGGGGGTTGTCATGTCAGCTATCTTACATATCAGATATTTATATTATGATTCATAACAGTAGCAAAATTATAGTTATGACGTAGAAAAAAATAATTTTATGTTTGGGGGTTACCACAACATGAGGAACTGTACTAAATGATTATAGCATTAGGAAGGTTGAGACCACTGATTTATGCTCACTTATTATGTTAGTCTAGCAGTATCATGTTGGAGCCTGATTAATGTAGTGCCATTCTTAGCACTGAGTGCTCATCCTTTCTCTCTTTCTTCTGGTGAGGATAACAGTAAAATTGGACATCTTCAGTTGCTTGGAAAGAAGTCAAGTATCGCTGGTGCTCTGTCGTTCATATATCATACACCTGATAGAATTACAAGTGAGTCACTACATCCTGCTTGATTGACTTTTGTATTGTATATGAACTTTTGTTTTTAAAATAGTGAATTTTTTTTAGACATGAATGTACTGTACCATAACCCTGCATGCCAGGTATCAGAGTAGAACTATCATGTCTGTTTATAAGATCCTGAACACACTGTCATAAAAGGAAAGGCTGGCACACTGTCTTGACAGATGCTGGTCAGGACCTCGCTGCTCATAGCTTTATAAACTATGAGCTTATAAGCTCACAAGGCATTTTTCTGTGGGCATACTTTCTCTTTTTATTTGGAAAACATTGATTACATTTCCTTCTGTTTCTCATGGAGCTTGAAATTAATATGGGTTTTGTTTTTCCTGTTTTGTTTGTCCTAATCAGTGATGCTGGCATGCATTGAGAATACATTTTTAAAAAGTTGCTGTGGCCAGCAATGGTAATATGGCTTGGAAACCACTTAAATATACATATGAATGATACTTAATAGAATTTTTGAAGATGTTTATTGATTTTATTTTTTGGAAACAATCATAAAGAAGGCCTACGAATTTGTGTAAGAGCAATAATGTAATAGGACATACTGCTGAATTGACTGTACTGAACTAATCAAAGTAACTATGTAGTACATGGGCACAAGGTTTACAGAGATCCGCTTGCTTGGTTCAGTCTTGACCAGAAAAAGAAAGAAAGAAAAAACAAACAAACAAAAAACCATTAAGGGCAGATTGCATGTCTTCACCATGATCTGAACAGATCTCATGAATTATGTAATAACATACTATGATTTCAGTTGTGTTCTGGGCTTTTCACTATATTGCATGTATATTTGGATAAGGCTATACAGAGATAGTCTGTTTAGGCCATAAAAATGGGAATTGCATTATTTCTAAATGGCATTAGATCAACATTTCAATATTTGTACCTAATTACCAGAAATTAGTATTAATACGTGCCCTAAAACAATGAGGATTTATTCTTTGACATTTTTGAGTTCTGAAATTTGAAATCAAATTATTGGCACCATTGTGTGCCCTCCTCAACTCTAGGGGAGAATCTTCTCCAGGTTTTGGTGGGTTCTCATTCTTGTTTTATGGCAGTGTCTATTTCTCACACTCTGTCTTCATAGATTCTTCCTGGTGTCCAGTCTACCTTTCCTTTCTCTTGTCAGTGAAATTACCATGTCAGTTCATAAGACCCATCTTAAAGCCCTGTTGAAAACAGGAAAGGCAGGTGCATTCATTGGATAACTTCATCTTGAGATCCTTAGTTTAGTCACATCTACAAAGACCCTATTTCCAAGGAAGATAATGGTTACAAGTTCACAGGGTTAGGATTTGAACATTTCTTTTTGGGGAGCACTCTTTGCCCCAGTACACTTATAGTGCCAGAAAGGCTGAACCTTTCACTTAGGATCATGAAACATCTTCAGCTGAACTCCATGGAGAGTACCGGAGTTGGGCACTTTAGTGCTAGCTGTCCTCGTGACTAGGCCAACAAGGCCAGCACATCTTCAGTTTTCTCTTGGGGGCCTTTAGGAAGTGAGACTACACACATGTCTCGATTCCTGAGTTCAGTGCCATGCCTTCTGTCCAAATGGGTCAGCAAACAATTATGTGTTGGAAAGCCTTCAGCCCAGACCTTTTCAGTTGCTAATAGTCTGCTGCTTATAAAGCATGAAACCCAGAAAGCGTTCCCCATTTCTTTATTTCATAGGGGTTTGCGGAATAGCCTTTGGTCTCCTGGTATTACTGTGTAGTCCATGCTGGCCTCCAACTTCATAATCCGCCTTAATTAGCAGGTTATGTTTTATAAGAGTAAAGGGAAAAGCAAGTATTCAATAAAGGATACATTATCATGAGAAAATTAAATCAGGAAAACTAATATGTCACATGTAAAGCATTGGTGTAGAGATGCTTGTTAAGCCATTTGCTTACCACACTGTATTTATGATAAAATATTCACTGTTTTCTTTCTTTTTTCTGTTCTTGGAAATGTAGAGTATGCTCAGACCACTCAGTTTATTTTTTAAACAGTGAGAAAAACTAAATGTCTTTGTGAGTTTAAAAATGAATCAGTGCTGTAACCCCTTATCATCCAAATTGTTGTTTTCAGTTTGTCTTTTGACTTCCTGTCTTAAGAAAGAGACATTACCATTTAAACACAGCTATATAAACATGACAGAGGAAAGAAGCTGTGGTGCTCACTAATTGTGCTTGGAACAGGTTGCCGAAATTCTGTGCAGTTTGCTGGATAAAGTGTTGGATTTGCCAGAGTGATTGGCATGATGAGTAGCAGCTCTTTGGGAACATTACTGGATAAATATTAATTCTGCAAAAGAAGTACATCTGGAAACTCTAGTCTGAATTAGTTGAGGGGAAGTACAGTCAGAGTGGGCAAGCCATGTCTTAGGACTAGGGCTGACTGCTTTTTGTGTGTGTGAGAGTGTGTGGTTGCTATTGTTTGTAAGTACAAACCTGCTCTGTACTCCAGGCTGGCCTTAAGATCCTCCTTCCTCTGTTTCCCGTGGGTTGGAGCTAAGTTGCCAGGCTCTAGGATTCTTGGTTTTTTGTGAAAGTCTCAACTGTGTATAGCATTGGCTGGCCTGGAGCTTACTGTGTACAAAAGCCGGCCTCTGCCTCTCAGTGCTGGGTTTAAGGCATGTGTCATCACACCCAGTTCATTTTTAAAGAAATGAGTTTCTTTGCTTTTCATCTGTATCTAGAAGCTAAGGTCTAGCAGAGTTGCAGTAGGAAGTTTACAGACAGATGAGGTTCATTCATAAGATTTACATCCATTTGCATTCTGACCATTTGTTCTACAATTCTGAGGGATGGTTTGAGTAGACAAAACACACCTGACTTCTGTCTCACTCTACCATGCTTCATATGCTTGAACAACAGGTTTTTCTGCACCAAATGGTAATTAACCTGGACTAAGTGATTGGAAAATTTGAATAGAAGGACTGTGGACTGAAGAAATAGGACTTCTTTGTTCTCTACATATTTTCATGTAATAGGAAAACATAAGACTATTTCATGTACTCTGTGGTTGAAAGTTTTTAGGTAAGCATTTGTGTTTATTAATCTTTTTTACTGTATTTTTCCCAACTATAAAACATCTATGGAAAGTTCATGGTAACTTTCTTTTAAGGTTGTATAGGTTTAAAAACAATTTTTTTAAATGTTATATATGAGTATTTTGCCTGTATGTATGTTTGTGCATGATGTACACAGAGCCAAAAGAGTATATCAGGTCGCTTGGAATAGGAGTTTAAGGATGGTTGTGAGCTGCCACATGGGTGCTGGGAACTGACCACTGATCCTCTGCAAGAGCAGTCAGTGCTCTTAACCACTGAGCTCTGATCATAGAGGACTTTAGTGAACATTTAAACCTTGTCTTTTCCTAGCTTGAAGCAGCTGCCTCTCCTGCTCCTGACGTAGCCTGTGGTTAGTGCTTTTAGGCTCACTAGCAGATGAGTCTGAGTGTAGCAGTATCCAGGGTCTATTTGCTGGAGAGAAACTCTTTTCTGGAATACCAGGTACATTTTAGACCAAGATGTGAGCATGGCATTTGAGCTGCTTTTAGCCAAGCTTACATCTCTTCTATCCTAGCTCTGCTTCAGGGACAGAAGTTAGGCAAGGCTTTGTTCCGTGTGTGAACATAGTGCCTTCCAAGCTCACATGGAATAATACATGTTCAATAATATTTGCTGTCCTTGACACCAAACCTTGACCTAGTGTCAATACCACAGTTAACAAAACCCAGTAAACTATAAAAATAAAGTGTCTTGACAGAGGCAGGCTAGTGTCCATCCTGTTTTGTGTTTATAGTTAAGTGTATTAATACTAGCCGGTAGAGAACTGAAATGATTATGTTCTGCCTGCTTGTGATCAGAGAAATGACAGCCATTATGGTTTGGTGGCAGAGTACAATTACATTATTCAGTGAATGGAATTAAAGACTAACTTCTGGAGTCAAATTGGGTTTGTGGAAAATGTGAAAACTGCTTTTCTGTAAGCCAGGAGTATAAAATTTCAGTCCTTTTATTTATTCATTCACAGTAGCTTCTGAATGCTAGGCTTTCAGAACAAGCAAGCAAATGGCTGCTGAATGTGTTCTGAACAAGCAGGAAATGACAGGCTGTTTTGTCTTCGCAGGGTTTTCTTATATCCTGTAGTGAGCAGGAGAATATCAATTACCACCTTAAAGAAGAACAAAGTTGGAATAGTTCTGTAAGAATATCTTGGAACGAGCCCACAGCTAAAATATTTATCTGGCATCTGAATAGAGCAGGGCAGATAGTGGCTGGGCTGTACCTTTGAACTGCCACTGAAGCATCCCTTCTCCTTCATTAGCCCTCTTAACCTGCCGATATCCCTTGATGTGTCAGCTTCCTGGAGCTGGGGAGCACAGGTTGTCGTCTTTGGCCTAGAATCTTAAAATGGCTTGGTTCAAAAATCAGAAATGAGCATGTCCTTTTATCTTCTCAACTATTTGACACTAGAGTGGATATGATTTGAATTAAAACCTTTTCAAGCATTGGCAGCCCTTCTCAAATAGCAGCCCTTGACCCTGTGTACCACATTGGTCTACCACTGTGCTCTGTGATCGATCTTATTTCCATTTGGGGATGTTCGATTCAGAGCTTTTCAGGTTGCAGCCTGATGTGGTGCCTTTGTTTGGCTGGCAGCAGTTGCAAAGTATGGCTCTATAATTACAAACCTTGGGGCCTAGGTCACTAGTGTCCCCACTTGCCTACCATGTGAAGAGTGGAGAGGAGCTCCGACTGTAGAGGCTTTTCCTTCTTGTTAGTTTGGTGCGAAGCTGAAGCTGAGAGTGGAAGGGCAGCATGCTCTGACACAGAAGTAGGTGCTTTGCTGCTGCTTAAAGCGTTTCTCTGCTTCACAGATGCCCAGCTTCCATTCTGGGCTTAAGTGTGGAGAAGCTCAACATTGTTTAAGGGCAAGTTGCTACTGTCATCCTGGATGGGATGGGCACAGGCCCACAAGCCACTTTGGTTATCCTAGAGGACAGAAGGGCCAGACTTGAGTGATTGTGAGACAGAAAAGGCTGCCGGTGCTTTTCAGAAACCTGGGCGCTTAATGCAATGCGGCAGCTACCAAGACATTTCACAAAAAGAATCCTTGTCTCCTAAAACATTTTTACATCAGAACTGGACTATTTGTTTAATATCTAAAACGAGGGGGTGGTGTTCAGGTCAACAGACTCTAAAGTGGACTGTGGATTTGCTAAGTTTTATTATTATTGTATAATTTGACTTATTAGTTAGAATGGCATGAGCAGAAGAATATGAGGGATGCATTCCTCTATTGCTTCTAAAAATGCAGTTACTATCTTAAAGCAGGCAGACTACCATATGCTTATGATATACTTAATTTATGAGTTTATGATATACTTAATTTCCTCAGGAAGCAGAGTACATGGCTATGCTATTCTCTGAGCACTCTCTCCTCTGCTGGACACTCCCATACTCAGTGTCTGTCAAGCTGTCACAGCAGGGCTGGCCTCTAAATGAGCAGGGCCTGGTGGACCTTGAAGGTTTATGATCATTTATAATGGCAGTTAGTTTTGTGATGAGGCCCCAAGCTATCCTAGATGTCTTAGCATTGAAGCAATGTGGTGGCCATTAGTCAGTCATTCAAAGCTGCGGATCATCCCTTCCCCACACTCCTGATTCATCTCAGATCAAGAAATTTGTTTGTTTGTTTGTTCTGAGACAGGATCTCACTGTGAAGCCCCTGCTCATCTGGAACTCTGTACAGGCTACCCTTAAACTCATACAGATTTACCTGTCTCACCTCCCAAGTGCTGGGATTAAAGTACCACCACACTCAGCTGATACTTTTATAAAATACAAAATAAATTTAGAAAAAATAAATACATACAAAATACAAGCTCTGCTTTAAAACATTAGGTTCAGTAGTGGTAAAATTTCTATTAGTTGCTATAAAAGTTTCTAACTGTATTCACGGTTTGTTTATTTTATTTTACATATAGGAGTGTTTTTCTTGGTTTATGTCTGTGCACCACATGTATGCCTGGTGCCCATGGAGGCCAGAAGAGGGTTTTTAATTCCCTGAAACAGGGGTTAGAGACAGTTGTGAACTGGCATGTGCTGGGAACCAGGTCTTCTGCAAGAGTAGCCAGTGCTCTTAACTGCTGAGCCAGTTTTTCAGCCTCTATTCTTACCTTCTACAGACTAGGAGTAAGCCCTTAGCAGAGAAATACTCCTTTGCTTGTACATTGAGTAATGTTCTGCCTGCCTCTCTCTTGCCCTCCTTCCTGTATAGGAAAGTGCAGGTCAAAGGCAAGTTTAAATTCCTGTGTTGTTTTACTGTAGCTAATGTCAGAGTAGCAAAGCTGATCATTTATTTATTGATCATTTATTTTGTCCACATGGCAGCACTTTCTGGGCTTTCTCCCTTAATCTTCCTACCCACCCACTGAGGCAGATGGATGTTTGCTGTCAACTCCATTCTCCAGATAGGAACTTAAAGTCTTCAGAGGCTAGATTTTCACTCCAGTCTGTTGACTGTACTATGGTCTTAGCCCCCTAGGTTTTGAATTTCATTTATAGACTAGGATAATTAAAGAAGTAGATTTTCAAGGTGTGTTTGAAGGAGGAAAAACTAGGCATGTGCACTTGCCTTTGCTCACTAACTTATCTCCATTCTATCCTTTCTTAATAAACTGTTTTCACACCTTAAATATTTTGAGAAAGATATACCATCTTATTTTTTTTAATTTAAGTATTTTTTTAAACTGTATGTGTATATAGGCACATACATCTGTACAGGCATAAGCCAGAGGACATTGGATGTCCTCCCCTATTACTCTCAGCCTTACTCCCCTGAGACAGGATCTCACTGAACTGGGGCCAGGGTGTTGGCCAGTAAGCCCCCGGGATCCACTTGTCTTTGTCCTAACAGTGGTGGGGCGGGCTTACAGGTGTGTTCATGGCTAAACCCAGAATTTTGTGTGGGTCCTGGGGATCTGAGCTTAGGTCCTCAAGCTTGCACAGCAAGCACTGTTAGGTCCTGCTTTTTTTTTTCCCCAAGAAACTAAACTGTAAAGTAATATTGACTGAGTAAAAAGCTGGACAACAAACCATGATGCAAAGCCCTGCTGGGTTTGGGCAGAGTTATACTCCAGGTACTGCCTCCTTGGTGTCTTTTTCTGCTTGCTGAGCTGTCAGTTTAATTTATTGTGCAAAGCACAGCCTATTATTTCCCAGATTGCTGCCCTATAGGTGCACAGTTAGACTTATGTGTGAACCAGGAGCAGCTTTTAGTTCAAAATGACAAGTTTTGCACTTGTGCAGAATAGGTTGTGTACAACTTCTTGTTTGATCATCTTTCTTTGTTTCTGAAGCAGAGCTTGAGTTAGAAGGATGATGCTAGAAGCAATTTAAAGGGCACATCATATTTTTCCTGTAATACCAGATTATTGATTGTTGACTTATTTGTAGGTTTAATGCAGACCCATTTCCTTACTTTGTGTCTGACTGGCCATTAAGCTCTGGCAGTGTGCCGGAATGTTGAAATCTTGTATCATATAATATGATTTGGCTGCCTAAGGGTATTATGTGTGTTTGAATTTTAAAGACACAGACAAAGCTCTCAAATTTGCATGTATTCTAGAATATAGGAAAAAATTATCTACAGCAAGATTGTTCACTTCTAGCAGACAGAAGTTGACATTGAGCAGAATATTAATGCCTGACATCATGCATGTCATCATTCTCTAACTGTCCTTTACAGTAAATAGAAACTAACTCCACTGAATCATAAAGAAAACACTAAACAGAACTGAAAGGGTGGTGACCAGTGCACACGGAATGTTCACAGTTAAACACTGTGACAAAAACAAGAGAAAAAATTTATTTGGCTCACAATTCCAGGTTACAGACCACCCTGGCAGGGAATTTAAATCAGCAGGAGCTTGAGAGAACTAGTCACATTACATCCATAGTCAAGACCAGAGAGCAGAGAATTAATGCATGCGTGTGAATGCTCAGTATGCTCCCTCTGTTCTTAAATAGTGTAACTCCCTTCCTAGGAGAAAGTGCACAACAGTGGGCACACTTTTCCAGATCAGTTAATGCAGTCAAGGTAGCAGTCCCAGACATGCCTGCAGACCATCATAATCTAGTTTCTCATTGAGTCTCCTTCCCCAGGTGATCTTACATGGTGTCAAGTTGACAGTTTACTTTAGCTATCACAGTAAGACTACTTCATTCAAAACTAGCCTGGGAAATGGCTCCACAGCAATGGTCTTGACTGACATGCTACCTCATAAAGTGGTTTGGAACAGCCACCATTTTGAAAGTATTTATTTGGATAATATACCAGATCTTAGGGCTGTGGGATGTCCTGTTTTAAATGACAAAAGAAGACTACTAAATCAGTAGAATGTTTGCCTTCCATGTGTGAGGCGCTTGGTTTGATCCCCAGTACCACAACTGGATGCGGTGGTGCACACCAGCACTCAAGAGGTGGAGGTATGAGGATCAGAAGTTCATGATCATCCTCTGCTACATACTGAAGTTGAGGCTCAGCTGGGCTATATGAAACCCAGTCGAGATTTTCAATACAGGGTTTCTCTGTGTAACAGACCTAGCTGTCCTAGAACTTGCTCTGTAGACAAGGCCTGCCTCTGCCTCCCAAGTGCTGGGATTAAAGACATTCGCTGCCACCACCCAGTGGCATATTTGTAAATGAAGTGAGGAATTAGTATGTGACACATACATTAGAGATTATCTGAAATAACTATGACTACTCAGAATAATTAAGTGCCTACAAAACGATATGTGGTGTTTTATTTTGTTCTATAATTGAGAAGCATTCCATTATGTGAAAAAGGACCCAAAACACATAGATTTTATTGAATCATTTTTATTATCCTCCTCAGACCATTTGGAATGCTATTCCGAAAATCTGTGCCTTTGCCCTGGTTTGGAAGATTTTGGGGGAAGAAATTAGCCAGAATCTTATCTGAACTATTAGTGGTATATCAGGACACTCATGCTATCTGTGTAATACTTGTCCATTACTCACTCACTTTTACTGTAGTACTTGAGATGGTCCAATGATGTAGGCCTCACTCATCTTTATTTAAAAATTATGATGGTTAATGTTAATTGTCACCTTGACAGGATCTAGAGACACCAGGGAAATAGGTCTCTGGACACACCTCTAGGGGATTGTCTTGATCATGTTAGTGGATGTGGAAGACCTATCTTAATTGTGGGCAGAGACATTCTCGCATGTGCATATTCATCCCTCTGTTTTCTGATTGTGATATTTTGAAATAGGATCAGCTATTTCAAGCTTCTGCTGCCCTGTTGCCTCTGCTGTGATGAACTGTACTGTCTTAGTGAGTCTTCTATTGCTGTGAGGAGACACCATCACCACAGCAACTCTTATAGAGGAAAGCATTTAATTGGGCTGGCTTACAGTTCAGAAGTTTAGTCCATTGTCATCATGACGGGGAATATGGCAGCGCACAGGCTGACATGGTGCTGGAGAAGTTGCTGAGAGTTCTATATCCAGATCTACAGGCAGCAGGAAGAGAGAGACTGTGGGTTTGGAATGGGCTTTCTGAAACCTCAAAGCCCACTCCCAATGACACACTTTTCCCAACAAGTCCACACCTCCTAATCTTTTCAAATATTGCCACTCTCTGGTGACCAAGTATTTGAATCTATGTGCCTGTCAAGCCTTTCTCATTGAAACTACCATGTGTAACTTGAGCTGTGAGCTAAGATAAACCCTTTCTTTCTCAAGTTATTTTTGTCAGAATATTTTATTACAGCAAAACCAGAAGACACTAAGACAGAAGTAGAAGAAATTGACATCAGAAGATATTAGTTCCTGTCAAATGTGAGATATGCATCCAGGTGACAACATAGCTTGCTTTTGCTGAAGAGAGCATCAAGCAGTAGTCTGGTAGAGTGCCTTTCGTGCACTTGTGTTCTTCAAACACTCTAAGCCAGTTCTTGCTGCTTTTTGGTGGGCTTTGTTTTAAAAAGATGGTCTCATGTAGCCCAGTCTGGTTTCCAACTTATCTAGGTAGCTGAGGATTACCTTTTGCTCTTCTTCCTATGCTGGGATTACAAGTGTGGGCCACCATGCCTGACTTGATTTTGTTGTATGTTTGTGGGCACATATGCGTACATGGTCGTTTGTTTGTTTTGTTGTTGTTTTGAGACAGGGTCTTGCTTTCTAGCCCAGGCTGCCCCAGATTCACAATCCTCCTGCTTCAGGCTCTGAATGCTGAGCTCACAGGTATAGGTCAGCATGCTGCACTGGTTCTTTCACTGGTGGCTTTATTCATGTTTTGTCCTGGTGTTTGCTCTTGAATAGCTTCTTGTCTGTTTTATTTGAAATGATGCTTTTATCTATTTCTTCCTAGGTGAAAGATTTGGGGAGCTGGTGAGGTAGCTCAGCAGTTAAGAGCTCTTCCAGAGGTCCTGCCTGAGTTCATTCCCAGCAACCATATGGTGGCTCACAACCATTCAACCATTCGTAAGGAGATGTGGTGCCCTCTTCTGGCCTGCAGTCAGACATACAGGCAGAACACTCTACATAATAAATAAAAAAGAAAATCCTTTAAAAAAATCCAAAAAACTTTGGGGGTCAACCATCTGGCTTATAAGGATGTATAAGGTGCTACTTAGGAAAACAATTTGTACTCATAGCTCCTGTGAGCTTTATGATAAATAATGGCAAGCCTTACTTTTTCCTCCTGAAGAAATACTTTGGAACAAAAAGTCACACAGATGTTTGCTGTTGCTGTTAACACATCACTGTTGTGTGAAGGACTTGACATGTTTTGAGTCTTGTCATACTAGAGCCCATCAGCCACATTTAGGCTACATGAATAAGTTCTCGACGCCAAGTAAATGCAAAGTGGCGTATGAGAACAACTTTGGATCTTTAGGTGGACCAGAATGTTAGGGTTTAGAGTAGACCAGAAGAATCCGATTGTTTTATACTTGATCCTTCTCTCACTTCCCTCCCTTTCATTCTTGCTTTCCACCTCTCCTCTGTATCCTCCCCACCGCCTACTCCATTTGCCTGAGCCTTTGCAGACAAGCTGACAGCAGATGCTGACACTAATAATGAAAATGGACCAAACCAGATCTGAGTGCCTGGACCATAGTGAGGTGGAGGATATTTTCAGAGTTAGCCCATCCCTCTGTCCTGCCTGCTGAGAAAGGTCTGCTGTTCCCAAGGCTTCTGTAGCCTCACTGTAGGCACTGGCCACAGCTGACAAACACAGCAGGGATGGAATGAGCTGGGCCTTGTAACTGGCAAGTGCCCCTTGAAGTCTGACCTTGCTTCCCCTTCTTGTTAGCCTGCTGCCATGTGTATTCTCTCAATACCAGTTCTTATTTTCTGTTTGCATTCTCATAAAAAATTGGAATGTATTTTAGGCAACATTTAGCTAATTTTCTCATATCTTATCCCTTTCTCTTGTTTTCTGAGACAAGGTCTTACTATATAGCTCAAGCTGGCCTTGAACTCAGGAACCTACTGTCACAGCCTCCCAAGTGCTGGGATTACAGGTTTATTCTGTTCTTTTAATAAGTATCCTGAAAATTATTTCTTTACTTTTAGATCATTGCTTAAATTCTCTGCTAATTTTCTACTTTTGGTTTCAGCTTGGTGTTGAAGATGTGTAAAAATTTTTTGTTATCTGTAGAGGTTGGAGTGAGATTGTTAGAACTATTCGTTCTTTAAGGAGAATTGCACAGAACAACAGACTAAGTAAGAGGGTGGGAGAGAACAGTGAGAACAAGACATTCCCCTCACACTTCGGGAATGAAGTTGGAAGTTAATCTACCATTTGGCTTCATGCACGTCAGTTCTTAGCTTTGCAAGCTCCTGTATCTTTTTATGTTTCTATGGGAGGTTTACCAGAGCAGCACATGTGTTGCAGAGCCTGCCAGGGAGGTCTGGGGCCACACGCTTCAACTCTGTCTTTTGTATTAGCTTTCTGCCTGATGTTGACTTTAGTTTCCTTCTGTGCAGCTCTCATGCTTTCTGCACATTTTATAGCTAGAAGCAGACTTTTGGTTGGTGGTTAAAGTGTGGCACCCAGACCAGTAGCATTTATGTCACTTTTGGATTTCTTAGACATAGGTATGCTCAGCCCTCACAGAGTGGTTAGCCCTAGGATGAAGTCTCTATCATGTATGCCTTAATAAGTGGATCTTATATGGGACCAACTGGATTATGTGAACACAGAAGTCAGTTTTCTAGATGTTCTCATGGTTTCTGGATTTACTCTACCGGTAAATAACCCCAGAAAATGTTTTTATTAAATAAATTTTAGCACCAACCTATGGAGCAGTTTATCTTTAAAAGTGCTTGAGTCCCTAAAAGATACCTAACCATTTGCAATGGATTTTGTTTGTTTGGTTTTTATTTTTTGAGACAGGACCTCAAGTAGCCCATGCTAGTGTCAAACTTACTATGTTACCAAGGCTGGCCTAGAACTCTTGATCCTCTTGCCTCTACCACCCAAGTGCTGAGATTATAGGTGTAGCTGATACATCCTTTTTAGAACCATCCTTGTTTTTAGCTCTGTGTCGTCAAGGACACAGTGGTCAAGAAAATGTATGCTTGGCATGCCTGTTATGACTTAAGATTTGTCAATTATAATTTTTTCATTATGGGAATATTGAATATAAAATTGAGGCTGTAGCTCAGAATTTACACTCTAGTCATGTAGAAGAAAATGAAAAGGAGAGGGAGTCATAGGAAAGAGTGTGGGATTAATAATCCAATTTTGTTCATCATTACTGTCCTCTCTGATGCTGTGAGCGGATGTTCAATTGCTTCTGCAAGCATTAATAATTCATGGGTGGACTATGCTAAAGGAAGCCTTAAATCTGGTCTTTCAGCAGATTAAATAGACTGCCATCAGTAGGAGCCAGAAGAAATGAAAGATGGACTTGTTTTTATTCATTAACTTGATTCCCTTGCATTTCTCCCAGCCTCCTTTCCACATTCTGTTTGCCTTTGCACCCCACTGCAATTAACTGAATGCTGGAGATCTTGGGTTTACCGTTAATGTCATTAGATTTTGCTTTTCCTTTAACTGCAACTAACAACAGATGCCATGAGAGAAAGCAAAGGAGCAGAATAAAGTATCTCCTTGGAAATGTCTAAATCAGTCTGCATACTTGAAAAATGTATTAAATGTGCAGCCCATGTTTTAGAAATCATTTAAAATGACTTCACTTTACTTTGAGGAATAATCCTGTTATGTCCTATAGGTCTGGGGGAAGGTTCCCACTTTACAGACAAGGAAACCTGGACATAGAGCAAATGACTTGTGTGTAGTTACCTAGACCCCATTTGCTTTGGAACTAACTTCACCTTCAGTATGTGTTTCATGAGATGTCTCTATTGCTTAATATCAGAGTTCATATGTGAGTACTCTAATGAGGTACTTCAGTTTTAATAATTTGCCAAGGTACATGGTAGTCTGAGAGACTAAGTATATAGTGTGATGTTCACAGCTGTAGTTTCCTACATCTTCAGAACTTCCAGATAACAGCTTTCCACACCTTGCCAGACTGGGACACATCCTGAGAAGGATGCTTTGTGAAGTGGATGTCGAGTCCCTGTGTGCATTACATTGTCAGTGTTTTAGGGTTTGTGACAGGATTTGGCTATTTGAAATGCACAATACTGAGAAGGTGTGTGAGGTGACAGAACTGGAGATATTTCGTCTCCTCGGTTGTTGGCTGTGGACTAATGTGAAGAAGCAAGATGATAAAGCAAGACACTTGTTTTTAGAACCATGTGCATCATGGCCTTTGGCTGGTGGAGAGAACAGTGCGGGGAAAACAGACTTCCAAATCATCCTATTTAAAAAAAAAAGATTTAAAATTGCAGATTCCAGTGTCCCTAATTTAGAGATGAGAACCTGACAGTGTTTTATAGGGTAGCATAAACATGTAAGACTAAACAGGGTGCTCTGAAGTGGCAAGTGAGGACAGGCCAGGGGTGTCATCTAGAGCCACTGTCCCTTGGGTCATCAGTTTTTTACTCTGATTATTTTCTTTTTGGTTTTTTGAGACAGGGTTTCTCTGTGTAGCCCTGAATATTCTTGATCTCACTCTGTAGACCAGGCTGGCTTCACTCAGAGATCCACCCGCCTCTGCCTTCTGAGTACTGGGACCAAAGGCATACCACGCCCAGCCTCTGGTTATTTTCTTAAGATTTACATCCTTGAGCATAATTTTAGTATATTTTGGTACTAAATGCTTAAGGAATGATATTAATTTTATAATAGGCATGAAAAATAAAAGTCCCATGTATAAGCTTCCTTCATAGAGTAACCTTTACAACTATATTTATGTACACGTGTGTGTGCCACAGTGCACATGTGTAGGTCACAAGACAGCTTGCAGAGTTGTTCTCTCTTTTCTACCTTGTAGGTTCTGGGGATGGGACTCAGGTCATCAATCTTAGCAACAAGTGCCTTTGCCCCCTGAGCCATCTCACTGGTCAAGAAAAAAAATTAAGAATGTATATTTTGTATGCAGGAATGTGAAATTATGACCTCAAAATGAATTAGTTTTTTGTCCCATATTTAAATTGTTGAAGACTGGGTAAATTTAGTAATCCTTTTCTTTTATTAAAGAGCCCTTTGCTTTTATCTATAATTTTTCAGATAGAATCTCATAGAGCTCACCTACTTCTGCCTCCCAGTTGCTGGTACTAAAGGTGTGTGCCACCACGCCCTATCAAATAGTCTTTTATTTTTAACTAGTAACCTAAAAGTAGAAAGAATAAAGATGTGCGGCAAAAGCTTACATGGGAATCAAGAACTATCTCCCTTCTAAGATAATAGTAATAACATACTCTGTCTTACATTAATAAGCAAATCCACACTCTGCATATGTGGATTTATAAGACAGATCTTGGGATATTTCATTTTAGTATTTCTTTACATAAGAGCTTATCTACTAAATGTAAAATAGATTTTAAGAGGATTCTGTTTGCAATCAACCTGGCAGAAGCACATCTATTGTGTAAAGAACACTGGCAACAAGAGTTAGCAAGCTAAAGGCCCTTCTTTTGAAACCACAACTGTCCTCCATGTGGTAATGTCAGATTCCCAGAAGTCTGGGGCTCAGGCATGTGCCTGGCTGTTTCTCTCAGTGCACTGTCACTAGACAGTGAGCTCAGCAAGGAGCAATAACGTCAAGTCCTGGACTGAAGTAAGAACCCAGGCCAGGTGACTGACTGTAGGACCCTGGCCAGAACCTCAGTTTCCTGCACCTCATTTCCTTAACTTGTCCTACAAAGGAAATGAGTTTTCTCAGTACTTTTATAGCTATGAATTTTGTGAGTCTTTGTGTACTTTATTATATTTGTTTGTCCCTCTCACCCCCTCATTTGTTTGTTTTTCCAGACAGGGTTTCTCTGTGCAACCTTGGCTGTCTTGGAACTTGTTCTGTAGACCAGGCTAGCCTTGAATTTAGAGATTTGCTTGTCTCTGCCTCCATAGTGCTGGGATTAAAGAGTGTGCCACCTCTGCCTGACCTGTCCCATGTCTCTCAATACTGATGTCTGTTAATGTTAGAGCAGAGAGACAGAGAGAGATAGACAGAGACAGAGACAGAGACAGACAAAAAGAGATTCAAGACAGTTGGCTGACAAGAAAGGAGCTAATATTTTGAGTTTCTCAAACCCTGGAGATTTCTTAAAGCTATAGTAAATGTCTGTAATCCGAGCACCCAGAAGGCAGAAGCAGGAGGATCACCAGTGCTAGTTTGAGGCCAGTCTGGACTACATAATGAATCTGTCACAAACTGTAGTGGATTACCTGATGGAATGTTTGTGGAGGATATTTCTTCATCCTATTTCAACTCATTGGTTACTGCCTTTACCAGGGAGCTGCTGCAGTTTTCCTCTCAAATTCCTTCCGCTGGAGTTTGAATATATTATATCATATTATATCGTATCCTATCCTAGCTCACTGTTAATCCCCTCCCCACTACTATATTTATTCAAAGGAGAAGAAGACAGAAAGAGCCTTGCCTCCAGGTCTTTCCTTTCCATGTTTCTTGGCCCCTGGGCCAACTGGCCATAATATGAACAAGAGATAATGAACCTTGACTTGTTTTACTACACAATAAAGATATAACCGAGTCATCTTTTTAATTGACTTAATTCAATACAGTAGTGTTCCTCATACAGTATTCTGGATAAAATGTGTGTCATGACTGAGGATTCCTGTTGGTTTTCAGCTGAATTGTAAGGATAGATGAGCCGTGAGTGCCTTCTCACTGACATTGGTTGAGAGCCTCCTCTTCCTCCATCCTCCTTGGCTATGAGAAGGCAGCTGACTCTGAGAAGTGAGTGCTGTTGGTAACGATGCTTAGTCACAGGAAGTTTGGCTGGTGCCTTTCTGCATGTTGGCAGAGAACCACCTCAGCATCAGCCTCGTCACCTAAGGCTGGAATTATCTCAGGAAGCGGAAGAAATTTGAAAGAACCAACAACAACCAAAAATACTATCTGTTTCCCTTTTCAGCAGTCATCTGTCTGCATCTTCTACTTGGGTGAGGCATAGTGGACTGGAGTGTTTTTGTTGAGTACTTATAAAAATCTTATGGTAGCCACCAAAGATAATTAGAATTATTCTAAGTTCTAGGCACTGCCTTCCAGAACCACCTCCCTGTCTTCATCTAGAAAGTCAAGGCTAATGGTCCTGCAACAGGATCAAACTGACCAGCTGAGTGGGGATGCCCTGAGAGTACTGAGGCAGTGATGAGTTCTGGGGAGGCTGGAGAAGACTCCTTAGAGCAGTTGGGACCTGACTGGACTTTGAGAGATGAAATGGGTTTAGCTTGCAGAAAGTGAAAGAGGAGGATATGAGGTCACAACCTGACCAAAGCCAGGATGGTACGTAGAAGTGATGTGCTAGAAAGTGATTCTTTCGGCCTGCACATGAGGGCATGATGTGTTGTGGACAAAATGGCTGCCAGCGGTGGAGCATGGGCAGCAGGTGCTCTTGCAAGTTTGAGATCAGGTATGTATTCAGAAGAAAGGAAGGAGGGTTACACTCTTATGATCTCAGCTATCCAGAAAAGTTGAGGCAGGAAAATAGTGTTTGTAGTCAGCTTAGCCTTCGTGATGAGTGGGACCCTGCCATTAAAAAACAAACACACTAGTAATACTACTTGATCTTCTCAGCAGCCCAGGGAACCTGGCAAAACAGAGCCCACCCATAGACTGTGAAAGTTTGATTTCTTAGTCTCCTATGTGTGGTCATTTTACTTGTAGAACTTTACAGTTGCTTACATGAGTATGATTTTATCTGACAATAGCTATAATTCTATGTGAACTATAGAATTTCAGTGGCTTTCTTTTTCTGTCCTATAAACTTACATTTATATTATTTCATTTTAATAACTATTAGACATGTAAGGTTTTCCTCTTTAATTTACTTGAGATAATCTTTTTAAAAAGCTTTGTTTATTGATTTTTATTTGTGTATATGTGTGTGTGCCTGCATGAATTTATCCCTACCACATGAGTGCAGGTACACATGGAGGTTAGATGGTGTCTGATCCCCTGAAACTGGAGTTACAGTTGTGAGTTGCCTGATGTGGGTGCTGGGAACTGAACCTGGGTCCTGTAAGTGCATTAAGGGCTCTTAACCACTGAGTCATCTTTCCAGCCTCTAAGATGGGGTCTTACTATATAGCCTAAACTGACTTTGAGCTCACTATATAGCTCAGACTGTCTTTTGGATTTGAAGTCCTTCTGCTTCTGCTTCCCCAGTACTGGTATTACAAATATGAACCGACATTCCTAGTTTTGCTTGTTTTTAGTGTCTAGGGCTAAGTTGGAAAATGGATTGCCTTGTAGACATTTAAGAGTGGGTGGGTTTGTGTTTGGCTAGTGACACAAGTGGAGACACCTCTTTTGTAAGTGCACCTTCCTAGTGTTTTTCTAACCTCTACATCCCGGCACTAGGTGAAGGAAGATTAGCTACCACCTCTGTGTTCTCTGCCTTTTCTGCCAGAGTGTTCTGCAACTTGGAGCCAAACTTCTTACATGGTTTCCTTAAAAATGGTCATTGAACTGGGGGGAAAGGACTCTGAGCTGCTTTTAGAATTTTCTCTGACACAAAGAAATATCCTCTTAATTTATATTTCGGGTTAGTAACGAATAAAAAAAAGTCTTACAGACTCAGTGCAGTGAGAATTTGCTTTTACATAAACAAAGAGGGTTTTCTCACTCCCCTGTGTATGACCCTCAGATTCTACATCAGTGAGGTATTTTGACTTTTACCACACTTGGGCCTTGTTCTTTTATTTTTTTTTCTTGCACCTCCAATCTCAGACAGATTCTTATTGCTGCATGTCTGCTATGCTCAATACAGCATTTATTTGATCAAAAACAAATGAGTTTGCTTCTTGTACTGGTCCAGAGAGAGGTCCCCCAGGATTGTCTTTTGTTCAGTAATTGGAGCATAAGCTGAGCCTGGTTAATTTCAAAGCTACCCTCAACACATGCTCCCGCTGACCTCCCTATGCAATGCTGAGCTGTTGGTGATACCTTGTATTGGGTATGGAACAAAAAGTTGAATGTTGAATGTTAGAAGCAACCATTGTGACCTCTGCTGTGCCACTGAATAGCACTGTGAGAGCAGTTCATTTTAAATTAGGGTAAGAAAACTAATAAGCTCTTCAGCTTTATAGGCTTGTTAGCAATATACATCTCCAAGTTAGGAATTTGCTGCTGTCGCAGAGAAAAATGGGCAAACATGGGCTTTCTGTGTCAGTAATGTAGGTTCTCTCATTGTTGGACTCAGTGTTCCAATACCAGTGTGTAGTGTGATCCTGTGTTTATTCTTGTTGTTGAGGGCTTTGATTTGTTTTTATGAGACAGAAATGTCGGAAGCGTCTCAATTTTGGGTATTTGACAGAAGTTTTGATGTAAGAAATGTTAATTAGATTGCTTTTCTTTAAAGCACCAAAGTCTGTAACCTGGTTCTGTTTCTTAAAAGATAAATGATGGTGGTAGATTAAACAACCTTAAGTAGCCAAACTCTGAATACTAAAAAGCCAGATCAATATTTATGTAAAAGTACATTATGACATTGGCAAGTGTCCTATATCACTCAAGTTCTGCAAGTATAGGTGTTGGGTTTGCAGCCAACAGATTGCACTTTTAGGCTCTGTAATGGAGCCGTTGGAGAGGGATTGGTCTTTTAGTTCTTTGCAGCCTGTGCCATAACGATGGCCCTCTCCCTAACTGACCTGACTTTAACCATCTGGGCAGAGGTCTTGGGCAATTTCATCTTTGCTCTTATACAAAAACGTTTCTGCAGTTGCATACTTATTTGCTGCATTGAATTTCCTTTTGTTAGAAAGGGAAACGTTAGTATTTTGATCTTTAAATTTCAAGTTATATGTTAAACATATGGAGGAAAAAAATACCCCTTTTTGACAAGCACCTTAAAAATCATTACAGTAAAATGGGAACATTCATTACATACACATCATATGTTTTCCCCTAAATGTTGTGCTAAGAAGTGACAGTTGAGCTGAACATATGTTAATAAAAGGCCTGCATTCCTTGTGTCACTGACAGTTTCATTGGCTGTATATTCCTGAAATGCAAATAACCTCTGTTCTTTTCAAAGATATAATTAACCCGAATAGTTATTTAGTATAATCTTTTAACCACTAAGAGACCAAGCGTTTAAGACGGTGAATTTACTGTTCTCTCTGAAGGCAGTGCAGTTGACAAGGGCACAGTGATCTGAGATATTCCTGCATGTTGAAGCTACATATTCCGTAGACTAAAATGGCAGAATCTGCCTGCTGCTGTATAAAGTCTTTTAACTACCATTTATTTTAGCATCATGACATGTGCAGATTCCTGCTGCTCAGTTAAGGGACCAGCTTTGCACAACTGGTGTTGCAATCTGTGGCCACAGCACTGCATCACAATGCAGCAAATGTATTTTCCACCTGAACTGAACATGACAGAGAAGTGATTATTAACCATGCAAGATGTTGGAAGTCATCAAAAATTCACATCAGAGGAATTGTAGTAGCTTGGGTTGGAGGAAAAAAGTATCATAGCATTCCTTGCCTACATGTTGTCTCTCCCCCTCTTTAATCTTAACTTGGTACAGTCCGTTAACAATAAAATACCCTTCTGTAACCTATAAACTGTTACTCCCATCAGTTTGTGCTTGCAAACTGGTAGCTGACTTCTCTGAATCCGTATGGAACACTTCTGATGGTGATGCTCTCTCTGCTCAGGGGGTCTGCCATGCCCCTTCTGTTAAGGGGGTGCTACAGTCTCATTGTCTAATTGGACTCTAGAGCTCCAGTCATATTAGCACTTGCAGAGAGGTTGGGTTTTTCCCCTTCTTTCCTCTCTTTCCTCCTCCCACCAGACTCTTCAATTGAGGCAATTTAGGGTGGGAAACCTTAAGCACTGGTGCCGGCCGCATTCACTCCACTAGAAGGGTATGGAAGAGCTGCAGTGACTGGCAGCATCAGCTGAGCTGCAACTCCTTACATTTTTGAGAGCGGCAGGTAGGATTTCTTGTTTCATAAAGATATTAAGATAAATGTGTCCTGTTAACAGAGTGGTAGCATATTGCAATGTCTTTGAAAGATAAGATCTTGGTTTGTGTGAAATTTTGAGATAAATTTGGTAGCAATTAAGTCATTTGATAGAAAAAGTGATTCTTCTGAGAATCACTCAGATTTGTGCCTTGTCATCTTGATATTTTTCTTAAAAAATTGGGTGGGGCAGAGGTTCACTTAAAGATTCAAAGAGTTGGCTTATTTATTTATTTGTGGATTTCATCTTTAAGTAGCAAGTAGTGTGGACTTTCTTCAAGATTTTTAAGAGACAGGTGAAGTACAGAGTTCTTGTATGATGTAAAAATATGAAGATAAAATTTCTTTTCTTTGATAAAACCAGTTCCTTTAGGATTGAGGAACGTGTGTGTGTGTTAAAGAATCCTGTAACTTATGATTTCTGTTTAAGAAAAAATTACTGTCAAAGATATTTGGAATTGTCTCACAGGGAATGTTTTAGCATAAGATTTTAAATGAGAAAATTAAATATTAGCTTCTAATATATAAATCTTAATCATTATCAGTTATTGGCAATTTAGATTAAGAAAGCTGTTTTTAATTTCTTAAACTTCAGCTGAGAAGAATATGGGTTTTTTACATATATTGTGCATTTATTTCAGGTTTTTTTAGAGAGAAGTAAAATGAAAATTTCCTAGTTATACAAACATTGTCTTGGAGAAAAATGAGATAATAATGTTTCTACAGATAATATTTAATAGCTTGATTAATATCAGAAGTAAATTGTTTTAATTCAACATTTAATCAGTTCATTGTCACGCCTTAAAATCCATCCAAACAAAAAAGATGATATATATGCCTTATCTATCTCAAGACTTTTATTGTGGGAGCGGTAGGGGCTAGAGCTCTTTTTGAAGCTCGGACTTGGAAATTGCTTACCTGGTAGAGGGCTTTGGCCCCTTCAGATCTGGGACTTTCCTTTACTAACAATAGAAGCTGGGGAAGCTGTCAAGTGGGAAATGGAGAGACCTGCTCAGGGAGGGGAACTGTCAGAATTTGGCATCTCTCAGCCCTGGGGGGTCTGGTTACCAACTAAGATTCCTTTAAAACTCTGACCTGGTGCAACGCTGCACAGAATTGATTTCTGAGATGAGACAATAGCCGTGGTGGTTTGCATTTTGTAAAAGATGGAGGAAACCTCTAACACTGACCCTGTGTTCAGGGAAATGACTCAGTTAGCTGTGCCTTGGTACAGTTGCACATTATTTCCTTTGTTTGAAGTGGGTGGATGCCAGTGCCTTCATCAGAGTGCCTTAATGTAATGTATGGAAAATGTCTCATCCACCATTTTTAACAATTAGCTGTACCATGGGCGAGGCAAGCTGGATGGATTCTGAAGACAACTGCAGGGCCATTCCATTTGCATTAGTTGCTATGGCCCAGGAGCTTTGTTACTGTAAAGAATGTCAGCCATAACATATTCCGTATAGAAGAGTTGTTTTTTAGAAGAGGGAGAATATTCCAGAAAGAAAATGGAATCCTTTTGTCTATAGTAGGTATTTCTCATGTAGCTGTAAAAGGTTGAAAATTTGTCTTTGATTGATTGGGCAAAATATACTTTCAAGCTAATGCTGCCAGTGTGAAGAGTGTAACAGAGATCCTGGGTCAAAAATCAGATGAGCAATAATCTTAAAATGCGAGATTCCTGAGCAATTTTAGCAAATGACTTTAAGTAGTTATTCATTAATTATGATAAATGTGAATTTATCACTAATCACAGATGGAAATGATTCTTGAGGGAAAAAAAGCAAAGAGCAGTAACTTTCAGAGTTTCTTTTATTGTCTTTAAAAGAACGTTTTCTATTTCTGAAAAGGATGGTTAAATTTTAGAGCTTTTTATTAAAAATATAATGACTTAAAAATACATGATTAAAAGTTATAAAAAAAAGTGTTTTTAACAAAACAAGATTTTGTTCTCAAAAAAATAATAGATTGAGGTTTTCCCTCTCACTCATGGGGACCATAGGGACCATTCTAGTGCTTTTGCTTAGTTAATAATTGTGGCTTCAAAACTACTCATATAAACCTCATTTTTGCAGCTCTAAGCTTATAAACCTTGATTCTTAAATGTAGTTGGATTTGACTTGATTCAGACCTTTGTTTTGTAATGCTGCTGCTGAGAGGAATGTGTGGATTTTAACTTTGACTTGTGTGTTTATTTTTAAAGGCTGAAGAATGTTTCTCTCTTTAAACCTGAAGACTGTATAGTAGGTCTGGCCCTGAATTATGCTTGAAGTCACCAGGCTGTGTGGCCGTTTCAGTTCATCCTTCACAGAATTGAGTTCACAGAATACTTCTGGCTTGTAGCATGCTTAGAAAGCTGCCTCCTGTAGATTGTTGGGGCTGCCGTTCGTCCTGGTCACTGTGTACCATTTCTGTTTAATAGATGTTGAAGATTCAGGAGAGAGCAGTTTTCTTCACAGCAACTTTACATTGACATAGAAGAGTCAGTAAGCCCTGACCGCTTGAGAAATTTTCTTAAGTCCCCAGTGCTTGTAAAACTCATATGAAAGCCTGGCTATCAGTGTGGTTTTTTCAATCCAAAGGAGCCTGCATTGAATGCATTAATTGTTCATATATATACTAGAAAGCAAAGGGCCCTTTCCCTTTGATTTCCACAAGGATTATGCGTTGAAATTAAAGTATCTTTGGGCAGTGAATTAGAACTACAGCCTTACTTACATAGAATTTGTGGCGTAGGTCGTTTAAGGAGCTTTACAAAGCCTTTCTTAGAAAATTTTTAAGTACTATTTGGTTGAAGATTCTGTGGGTCCTCCCCTCTTTTTTCCTGTTATAGACTTTATTATAGACTTTATAAAAGGCTCTATGCCAAGTGCCTTTTTAGATCAGATGGGAGGTGGCAGAGGTCTAGTGCATTGTATTTTCTTTGCTTCCATCCTGGTCTACTCAAGTTTGACTGCTGGAAGAGGCTCTTCTTGATACTTGTAGGGCATTCGTGATTCTCTGCAGTTTCAAAGCTTTTCGGTTTTTCACACAAAATTTTAGCCTTTTCTTATAGTGAAGAATCGGGTTGGTTCTTTCCATGACAGAAAATACATTTCTATCACACCTTTGACTACTCTGGCAGTACTGTAGTGCAGACAAGCAGACATGCCAGCCAGCCTGCTAGGAAGCATTTGGTGGTACTAAGGTGGCAGTGAGGAAGGTGTAAAATGGCGTCACCCAGAGCACTGTGAAGAGAGCTGGACTGCGGTTATTTTCTTAGTCCTGGAGACATCCTTAGGAGCACTGCTTCTCGCTCGTGGATGCTCATTATTACCAGGAGAGAGAAATTCGGAGATTTTCCTAAAGGCTTGTTAGCGCTTGTATCTAGACTTCACATACCACCTTTAAGAAATTGTATTAACACTTTGGAATGACCTCTGGTGTGCATATAACAAGCAAGTGTATAAACTTGCTTGTTATATGGATACATTTTTAGAAAATGTAGAACTGCACGTATCATTCTTGTGAGAATGTTTTTTTGTCTTATTCAAGTTTTTCATGGACTTTTGTTATTTTACATATGAAATACGCCAGTGCTTTCAGAACAAAGCTTACAGTGTTTCTTCTGTGACTGCCGATCTAGCGTATTCTGCAGGGGAAGTAGTCAGAGTGGCGATGACAGTGCTGCTTTTTCCATCCCCATCTCTTACAGATTTGGAATTTTTGGAGCTGACCATGGAGTTTATCTAGCATAGTCAGCTCATCCAGGTTAAGTAAAAGTAAGGTTTACTGCAGCAAATAACTTCTCAAGGTCAAGGAACCAGAGGGTGGATCTCTGGGAAGCAGCTGATACTGTTCTACATCCACAGCACCCAACTCCTGACCTGCATGCTGTCTGCATAGATTCCATTTTTATTTTCTCTTTGTTGACTGGCTGGTCGATTGAGCTTCCAGCAAAGTCAGTCTGTCTGTGCTGGAGCATCCTGACTCAGAGAGGTGTCTGTTTTCAGAAATGACTTCCTGAGCTGTGCTTGCTTTCTGGGTTTGTGTTGAAGTTGATATGCACTTATCAGTTTGTCTTTCGTAAACACACATTTAAAAATATGATCTTTCCCACAAGTAGAGCTCTTAGGCTCATAGTGATGGTTGAACATGAAGAGTAAGGCTCTCAGAGCTAGGATAGACCTGTACTCTCTGAAGGCATCCCCAGCAGCTCACTCCTCTACTCCAGCTATGAGAGACTGTTCAGGGGTACCACTCTGCCAGAGAAGGGAATGAGTAAAAGGCATTTAGCTGCCTTTCATTTGGGGCAGTTTATACTTGAAAAAATAGCCTTGCCTCATGTTCTCCATTGCTTATATTTTTCAGTCCTGCTGACTGTATCTATGGTGACAGTACTAAGTGGTGCTCTCTGCAGTATTCCTCTGCTCTAACAATAAAGTCAAAAGGTTTACAGCCTTAAAACAGGTTTAGGAGAGAGCGAAACTCCAAGCACTCTTAACAAAGGAATGCCTTGACCAAATTACACTTAAAACAATTGGAAATCAGAGAAACTCTCTTCTGATGGTGGTTCCACATGTTTAAAAATATGAATTTTTGAGCTTCAAGAAGGAGCTGCAGTGAAACTAAGCCTCTTCTGTGAAGGTCATCCTGGCTGGTGCTCAGACGCCATCAGCATAAGCATTGCTGCAAAGCAGGAGATCCTAGGATTTTTGACTGGTGTAAATGACTGACACTGTGTACCAGCAGGGAATTAATATAAGTGTGGCATGTAAATTTTGTCCTAACAGCATTTCTTTTGCTTGCTAAGAGCTCACACTTAATCTTGTGGAAAACATGTTGCTGGCTCTCACTTGGCTGACTGAGATATACCCTCTGCTAAACCCCTACCCTCAACCCCTGGCTCAGTGTCTAACACCTGCTTCCCCTCCACCCCCAGAAGAGTAGAAGGCACAAGATCAGATAAAGCTCAGAAATCTACTCCTAGCCCTGTTTCTTGTGACTAGTAGAGATTACTTCTGTGGGTTCTTTCAGAGGGTTTTGAGGGCCATGGAAAGGCATAAGGACAGGTTTAGAATCTGAAGTCCAAGATGGACTTGAAATGTGTTTTTTTAATCCCCTAATGCACCCACCACCTAGTTCCTCCCCTAGAGTGACCATAGGTTCAGTTTTTAGATCTATTCATGTCTTTGGCTGAGGGCTCTGCTGCTGTTCTTTGAAGCCAGGCATACAGTGAACTATTAATATTCATTCCATTTACAAAGCTAGATTGAAAAGGTTCTTTCTGCAGAATGTTTCACTTTCTTGTGTCTCCACAGTTTAGCCCTAGCAATGTTCTGACTTTAGGGGGCAATTGGATGAAGGAGAGGAATTGCTCACAATTGTATTTTCTCTTTGGTGCTACCTCAGTGTTGGAGCAGCTGGCCGGCCCCCTTCCTTGCCTGATGTCTTCCACTGTGATATCCTCATTTCTCCCAGCAAAAGGGGAGAGAGGATGGCCAGCAGAGGCTCTGCTGCCACAATCAGGCACCTGTGTACATCATGGCCCCTCTCAACTGGGTGCAGGCCTGGGCATAGTTTTTAAGTGTAATAGCAGTACTGTTGAAGTTGTTTCTCTCTCCAGGCCCTTACACAGGCCTAAAGGGGATGGCAGAATTTTGGGGTTTGGAGGAAAGAGGAATCTCCAGAAATGCATTATTATTACTATTTATTATTATTATTATTATTATTATTAGTGCCACCAATGTCAATGTAATTGTTAAGTATTGTACTCATTTATATGATGTCATCCTTGTACCCTCTGTATGACGGCTCCAAAGCCTTTCAACAGTTGAGATGTGTGAACTGTTTCTCTTTCTTGAATATCTAGAAATGGCTAGTAGGCAGGTAATAAGAACCCAGTACCCTTAAAAGGGGCAGAACTGGCTTTATTATAGCACCAGTAGCATATGATTTAAGTAGCCCTCACTGGGTTGCAGCCCCGTCATGGTATTCTTCAAGGTAGCAACTAATGTGCTAACCATCCTTAGTCTGACACACCTAGGTGTAGAGCTGGAAGAGGCACCCAGTACTTTGTGCCCACATTGGGTTTTTTTGTTTGTTTGGTTTTTTTTGAGTCAGGGTTTCTCTGTAGCTGTGGTACCTATCCTGGAACTAGCTTTTGTAGACCAGACTGGCCTTGAACTCATAGAGATCTACCTGCCTCTGCCTCCCAAGTGCTGGATTAAAAGCATGCACCACCACCGCTCGGCTTTGTGCCCACATTGTTTTTTGGTATCTCTGTAGCCTATACCACACCACCATGCTGCTGTTTTGCTCACAGATTTACTTGCCTCTGAATTCTTTCTTGGTTTTTTTTTTTTTTTGCAGGGTGGGGTGCGTTTGATACAGGGTTTCTCTGTGTAACCTTAACTGTCCTGGAACTCTCTTTGTAGACCAGGCTGACTTCGAACTCACTGAGATCTGCTTACCTCTGCCTCTGAAGTCTTACAAGATGGGTTTTTGTTCTGGGGTTTTGTTTGTTTGTTTTTTCTTTGGGGGAGCATACAATTGTGTAGTAGGGAGGAAATATGCACAAAGTATAAGGGCTTTCAGTAATGCGCCTCTTACTGTTGGCGTTCTTAGAAGTCAGTGGTACAGATGGACTAATACTGACAGGTTTTTGAAGAGACCAGGCAGGTCAGCACACTATGGCCAAAATGTTGCCTCTATGCCCCTTTGCTGGTCTGGGAGAACTGCCCAGTGCTGAGCATTCTTCCATTTATTAGAGCCTCTTTATGGACATTGAGTTCTTTTTACTGTGAAAATTAGAAGACTGTCTTATAAACCAGTTTGAATTATGGTTTTTGAATCAAAAAAAATTCCCAGGGGGCTGATCTCTGGACAAGACTGATTCTCCCTCTCTGAGCAGTCATTGTCTGTAGTGTTGTCTCTTCCAACATAAATGGGAAAAATGTCTCATGCTTTTTGTTGAATCCAGATGTTTCTGTAGCACTAACCAAAGTTCTAAAGAGTCTTTAGCCATGCTCACTATATTTCTTGTTTCATCTTGAAAGAATTATTCTGTTTTTAAAAATTTATATATATATATCCCCTGTCTCCTACCACCTTGAAGACAGGATCTCAATATGCAGCCCTGACTGTCTCTGTGTAGATCAGGCTGGCCTCAAACTGCCTCCCAAGTGTTGGGATTAAAGATGTACACAACCATGCCCAGCCTCCTTGCTTATTTTGTCTTTATACCTTTGTTTGTGTCTTGGTAGTTCATTCAGTCACAGCATTCATTCCTAATACCACTGTTGACTTTGTGTTAATATTTTGATTTGGGGCTGGTAAGATGACTCAGCGGGTGAAAGCATTTGTTGCCAAGTCTGACTTGAGCTTAGTCTCTGGAACCCAGAAGGAAGAGGACCAGCTCCACAGATTGCCCTCTGACCTCTACATGTGCCATGGCATACATGTCCCCTGCCCCAAATAAGTAAATGTGAAATGAAGAATTTAAGTATTTTGATTTTGAATATTGATTACAGATTTCCTATTAATTTGTATATATCATACATATTAAATGAGAGGAAACATACAGATTTTGTAGTACCCACTACACATTTTTGTGTTGTGTCCGATACCTTTTCATAAGTGTCCCACCTGCTGCAGTGCCTCATTCTCGGTTTTGACAACATGGGTTGCTGGTTAGTCTGTTGAAGGAGAAAGATAGGGAATAGTGTTTTGTGTTTTGAGGGCCGTATAAAATATGGCTATTGCTTCGTTCAATCAGCCTCTGGTTGTATGTGTGTACATATGTACATACAGCAGTGGCCAACAGATCATTTATTAGTGTAGATATGAGTAAAAACTCTAAGAGAAGCAGTGCAGTTTTGTTGGGGGGGTTGGTTTGGTTTAGTTTTTCAAGACGTGGTTTCTTTATGTAGCCTTAGCTGTTCTAGAACTTGCTCTGTAGACCAGGCTGGCCTCAAACTCACAGAGATCCACCTGCTTCTGCCTCCCATGTGCTGGAATTAAAGGTGTGCACCATCACTGCCCACCTTTTTTTATTTTTTCTTTTTTTTTTAATGCCGGTTTTCTTTTCTGACTAAACTGAACATGGAAATTTTTCTCATTAGAGATTTTTTTTTTTTAAAAAAAGTTCAGTCTCTGTGAGCCCCTATGAGCACAGTAAATTGATTCTTTGGGTTTTCTTGTGATGTCCTTGACACCTCTGGCTCCTACAATTATTCCTCCCTCTCTGAGCTTAGCCTCTCCGTTCGCCTGTGGGTCTCTGCATCTGTTTCCATCAGTCACTGGATGAAGCCTCTCTGATGACAATCAGGATAGGCACCCGATACTCAGTATAGTAGAATATCCTTAGGCATCATTGCATTGGCTTTTTTTTTGTTTTTTTTTCCCTCCAGTAGTGTTTGGTTCTATCCTTGGTCTCTGGACCATCCATTCTCTGGGTCCTGGTAGTGACACTCCAGGCAGTGTCAGGGATGGACTCACTCTCATGGCATGGGTCTTGGGCTGGACCAGTCATTGGTTGGCCATTCCCACAAACTCTGTGCCACCCTTACCCTAGCATATCCCATAGGAAGACAAACTGTAGCTCAAAGGTTATGTGGCTGGGTTGGTGTTCCAATCCCTCCACTGGAAGTGTTGCCTGGTCACAGAAGAACTGCCATGACCAATTTGGGGTATGTTGGAGACGTTTTCTTAATTGTGGTTCCCTCTTATCAGATGACTTTAGCTTGTGCTGAGTTGACATAAAACTAGCCAGGACAACTAGTAAATGGATGTACTTAAAAGTAATTCCCTTTTTTCCTGCCCCTGGAGATCAAGCTCAGAGCCTCACTTGTGGCATAGATATACATAGTTGGAACAAAAGTTTCACAAAACAGTGCCCATCCAGACCATCTAACAATTTCTGTTGCATTTTGTTTAATTTAAAATGCTGTTTGAGAGCCAGGTGTGGTAGCACACACCTCCAATCCCAGCAGAGCCAGGAGGATCTTGAGTTTAAGGCCACTGGGCTACTTAACACAATTTTTCTAAAAATAAATTTTAAAAAATTCTTCCTTAATTATAGGTTCTGACCTATGTCTTTAAAGCTGTTGTTTTAAAGATATGCCAAACATCAACATTTATTGCTATCCCTCCTTTGTGTGAGGTAGAGGGCATAGCAAGCGGAAGTTGTTTCTTTCACCTTGATTTGATTTGTTGAGAGATAGTGAAGTAGAGTGTTAGGTGTAAAAGAATCCTTTTAAAAAAAAACAATAAACAGAGAGACAAACCAGCCCAGTCTCACTCAGTACCTGTGCTCCTCCTAGCACTTCTCACCCTTCCCCTACCCTGAACCCCTCCCTCCCAGGGCCTGGACTTTGCCTCCCTCCCCCCAGCTTCTGGTCCCTTTGGAACTCAGCCACTTTGGACATGTGGTCTCTGGGCTCTTTGCTGTCCACTCCTGCATCTCTGTGGGTTGCTTGCCCCCTTTCTCCTCTCTCACTCTCCACCTTCTCCCCTCTCTCATGGCCTGGTAGAGTCTGCTGGCCATATTTAGCCTGAACTATTCCAGATCCCTCCGACTGTTTTCTCTCTCCATCAGCATTCTCAACTATACCTTGGAGTAGTCATGTCCTCATTTTCCATTCAGAAAGCAGCCAGAAAATGTGATTTGTAAGTCTGAACTTTGCTGTTGTAAACTAGGGCTGTGACCCCAACCACATTTTTGTTTGATTATTTCTTTTTGAGACAAGGTTTCACTTTGAAGCCTGTATCTTAACTATTGGCTAGCCTTAAACTCAAACAAATCACTTAACCGTGCTTCCTGATTGCTGAAATTAAAGGTGTGTGCCACCACACATGGTGAACTAGGTCTTCTTATGTGGAGTTACTGTCGCTTCTAAGTGGATAGGAACGAGAAAAATATGTGACTGCTTGACTTTTAAACCTTTATGTGAAGCCAGGCAGTGATGGCATATGCACATCTTTAATCCCAGCACTTGGGAGGCAGAGGCAGGCGGATCTCTGTGAG
>LOJH01003148.1:15974-39998 GCA_001685095.1 Ellobius talpinus | reverse complement strand
CTCTATTGCTTAGGGTTTCAGCTGGGTCCATCCTTGTGGGTTCTTGGACATTTTTCTAGTGCCAGGTTTCTTGCTAACTCCATAATGGCTCCCTCAATCAAGATATCTCTTTCCTTGCTCTCATATCTGTCCTTCCTCCATCTCGACTATCCCATTCCTTCAAGTTCTCCTCAACCCTGCTCTACCCCTCACCCACCTGCTCCCAAATTTTGGATAGTGAGTGATTCAGTAAGAGGCATTTCTTCATTTCCTGTCTCCAGGTTCCTACCTTGAGCTCCTGCCCTGGTTTCCCTCAATAATTGGCTATAAGCTGTAAGATGAAATAACCCTTTCCTCTACAAGTTGCTTTTGGTAATGGTCTTTATCACAGCAATAGACAGAAAGATAGAATGCCCCATTTGTAGTCTTTTGCTGCAATGTTATCAGAACTGGCCAGAGCAGGCCAGATCTTTGAAGCTGTGACTATCTCCTTGTTACTCATGGCTGAAGCTGTCCCCATTGGTAGCAGTGAGTGAGGTAATTTGCCGTGAGGAAGAAACCTCAGCTTGAATGCCTGAAATACTACAGGAGTTCATGTCTCTTCTATGGTGCCTTCCATGGAGTACATAATTAGGTACATGGTTTTTTTTTGTTTTTTTTTCCAGATGCTGGTCTTTCTGTGTAGTTACATTGAAAAGTCACATGATTTTACTCATCCCCAGGATTTGTGTGTGTGTGTGTGTGTGTGTGTGTGTGTGTGTGTGTGTGTTTGAAACACAGTCTCATTGTGTAGTCCTTGCTGGTCTGGAACTTACTTTGTAGACCAGACTGGCCTTGAACTAACAGAGATCCTCCTGTCTCTACCCCTCAAGTGTTGGGAAGAAAGGCATGGGCCACCATGCCTAGCATCTGCAAGACTTAATAGGGTCCTTAACGATCTTATCAAAAAGAGAAAAGAGACTTAGAGAGCAAATGGTGTCTTGTTTTTCCCCAAGCATGTGACACAGACATTACACAGACCATCTGTGCTCCCCTTTACATGGTGATAGCCAAGCTCACCTAGTCGTAACTAGGTACGAGGAGGCTAAGTGTCCATGAGTTCTAGGTCCCCATGGGGACTTGAAAATGGTGTTTTTGAACTAGAGAGATGAAGGGAAGAATGGATGCTGGGAACAACTGGTGGTTTCTATCACTGATAGTAACTGTGATGCTATAATTACTATATAAATGAATACTCAGAGAAACACACTGTGTATGTGTTTATTCTCATGCCCTCTGGGATTCTTCTCACATTCTTTAATATCAATAAATGGAAGGAGTTAGCAGACAGCAGTCATTCCTCCAAAGGAGGAATCAAATGTGAGAGAAAACTTGAAGTTGTCTGTTTAAGGTATTCAAGTAATCTTGAATCTTAATAATAATAAATCAGATTTTAAAAATTCTAATACATAGAAATTCTATTTGGAGAATTTAACATATATTTTCTTTCCATCTTCCCCTGGTTCTTAGCTTATTAAATTTGAGTTGGTAAAATTCCCTTTCAATCATTTCTTATGGTAGTTTTATTTCTTGCTGAAAATTAGGGTAATACATTTTCCTGATTTTCATAAACATAGCTAAAAAATCTTTCCAAATGTCAAGGCTCATTGTTCTTAATTAGATCATGCTGTAAAAGTTGTGTGTCACTGTCACAGTCTGTGACATTTGCTTCCTCAGGCACACTGTAGATGAGGGGACCAAGTTAAGTGCCATGCACTAAGGTTGTTTGCCCTGTGTGTTCTCTACTGCCAGCTCCAAGTTGCAACACTGTGCCATTGTGAGATCAGGCCAACTTTTCAGGTATTTGACACATACAACTATAGTGGATTCTTGGTAGTATCAACACAATCTCTGCCACACACAGTCTCCGGGGTCTCCAGTACTCATAGCAGCCCACATTCAATGTCTCTGAGATCAAGGAATTTTTGAAAAGATATCAAAAGAGATATGGGCTTTTCTCAGCTTTTGTTTACTTTCCAAATCCACACCAGCTTTCCTTGAAATGCTAAAATCAGTGAAATGGTGCTTTCCTCTTGAGTTCTTGCAGGAAGCAGATGCACTTTCTGTCCTTCCCTTGTGCCCAGTGCAGTTCACACTGTCTGTTCTCTTACTAGAAAATGGCTGTAAAAATACAGCCCTCCATCTCTCCACAGTGACAGATAAGAAGTCCTGAAACACCATTAATAATTAATGGGCAGACAAGATGAAACTCCAGTTGCTCAGACTGCTGTCTCCACATAATCTGTATTTTATACAAAAACAGAAAGAACTCAATGGAATTTTAACTGTGACCGGATAAAAACTGCCAGCAAAGTGTGATAAGGAAAGTCTAATGTGTATATTAATCATGTTTATAGTTCCTCATTTGTTGATATATTAGCCTAAACTCCCCTTAAAAATACATTTTTGATCAACACTAGACTCATTTAATGCAACCAAACCCCAAATAGGGGCCAATCAAGGTTCCTAATTTTCATTAATCAAAAATAATTAATCTATTTCATGAGTCAAGGAATAAATGGGTTAATAATTTTAGCATGAGGCAAGAAGCATTACCAAAAGAAATCTAGAAAAGTTGATGCCTGGTGTAAACATGCCATTGTGTGTTTATAGCTTGAGCTAACATTTGGCACTTTTATTGTCCAGATTGTTTTTCTAGATGTAATGAACATATAATATGACTCAAAGTGAGATACAATTTACTCTTGAGCAGTGTAGACTTCAAAAATGATGCATTTTATTTTCTCTGGATCAGTTAGAACAAAAAAAGATTACAAAGCTGCAGAGGGGAATGGAGTGTTTCTAGAGATATCTATATTTTTTGTGGTTTAAAGCCTAAGAAAATAAGACTTGGTTTATTCTAGAAGAAAAAGAGCTGTGAAATCCCAAAGTTGGGGTCGTTGAACAAAGCCAAAATACAGAATCAAAAATTTAAAATGATTTTTGGTTGTATGTGTTCAATGATCCTTGTAAGTTATATCCATTTATAAGATAAATTTGTCACGAATAACAAAATTGCCTAAGATAGGATGGGTGAGACTGTTGAAGAAACAAAGCCGTACATAGAATAGTTAAACACACACTGTTTGGAATAGTTTGTTACAGGTTCACATAAATGTAGAACCTCATAACTTTGATAGGAATCTAATTTTTGTGACTTTATACTAAAATACATTAGAATAAAACTTAAGTCAAGGTATTAAAAAGGTCGCAAAAATAAAAAAAGCAATGCCAAAGTCACAAGAATGACAACCAGAAGATGCATAATTTCCATTTGTTGGTACATGGATAATTACTCTGGTGGACTATACTAAGAGTCATGGTATACTGCAGGCCTCAGGAAAGACGAAGAGGACTACCTGTGTTCAAGTCACTCCAGCATCACTCTTGAGAAAGGAAGCCACAGTAATTTTTAACCAGCAGCTAATTCATGCTGCCGTGAGTCTCATTTTTAAAAAGATAGTACATTACTAGGAAGTTTAACAAAATGGTATATGCCAACATATCCTTGGAATCTCAGCTGCTGGATCCTCTAAAACTTGCTTGTGTTGTGCCATTAATAAGCCCCAAAGCTCTGAGACACATGACCTAGGTAGGCAAACTCTTCACCTTCCATGAGTTTGTTTATTTACTTGCAACGTGGGAATTATAATACCTGGCCTGCTGGCACACAGACTCTAGTGGGGTTTTATTTTTAATGAGAAAAGGTGTTAAAGGGGGTCTGTGGAACTATAAAAACCACACAGATGTGAGGTGTAATTATTAAGCTGTAAGGTTTCTCACCTTTCTGTAATGATTCCTAACAGCCCAGGATTAAAGCTGGAGCTGTGGTCTCCAAGCTCAGATTCATCTCTTCTAGAAATCCTCCTTTACCCTACGGCCAACATTTCCTAAAACAAGAGTCGAAGACTATTTGCTCCATGAAAAATTAGCCAGGGTTATTACAAAGAAAAGTCCTGTTGGGAGATCAGTTTGGGAACCAGATTTTCCTCTCCTACAGGACTTCCCTACAAGTGAGTCTGAGGACTTTTAAAGTGTAGAGTAGGGCTTCCAGATGGAAGAGCTGAGGATGGAGTTTCCCCAAACTTCCTTGATGCTGGGAATTGAAGGTACTCATTTGGAGGAGCTAGGGAGATGGCTCAGTCAGTAAGGTGTTTCATCTAAACATGAGGACCTAAATTTGAATCCTCAACACCCACATAAAAGCCAAGAACTGTGGCAGTGTCTATAACCCTAGCACTGACAAGGGATGAAGATAGATGAGTTCCTTGGCCTAGCCAGCCAACCAGTCAGTCAAACTGGTGAGCTTCAGATTCAATGAGAAACATTACCTCAAAAAATAAGCTGGAGAGAGAATAATGGGCAAGATTCCCAATGTCTACCTACGGCTTCTACATTAGTATGCACCTCCATGTGAGCATGTATGCACATATATAGAACATGGGGAAAGGAATGGAGGCAGGGAGAGAGAGAGAGCAAGAGATAGAGGCAAAAAGACGACACACGCACAGATACAAGGAGACAGAGAAAGAATCATACACTTGGAAAATAAAAAAAACACTTGTACTTTTTGGACTATATACATTGAAGACAGGTGACACAGTGGTTTCCAATTCTTTTAGGGCTCACAGTGTTAACCCAGAGACCAGTTATTCTCAAAAATGTGAACCTTGGAATGCTGTTAAAAATATCAATTCCAGAGCCTTCTTTACATGTGAAGCAGTAACATATGCACTTCACTGCCTAAGACTTTAAATCATATGATTTCAGATCACAGTCTAAAAAGTGCCTCTGCTACAGAAGAGAAGAATGGTGGTCCTGTGCCTTTAATGGCTTATTACCGTAAGATGTGCTTCACACAGGACAGCTCTGCATTTTTAGAGTTGGGAAAGGCAAGCTCATTCTTGCAAAGCTCTGGGAAGATTGGTTCCTGCTGCACAGTCTCTATCCACTTTAGCTGGTGAGCGCTTCACTTTAGCGACCTGTAAAAATTGTCACCTGCATTGATTTTCTGATGTAATGCTCAGATTTTCATTAAAAAAGAAAAGCAAAAAAAAACCCCACAGAGGCATCCTTCAATGAACCAAAGCCTAAACATGCCTTTACATGAATTATTTAAAAACCAGAATTGATATGCCTGGAAAGGAGATGCTTAGCATCAACCTTGCTAGTCATACATGGAAATGGGGGAAAATGAAATACCCCTGCTGGACTTCAGCTATATTAAAGTGCAGTAATACTGTATAAGACTAGCCAGGGTATCTCCATGGTATTATAAACATAACAAGCTGTAGGTAAGAATGGTTTGAGACTAACCTGGAAAGTGGGTCTTAGGCTATTTCCTTTGCCATCTGCATCGACACTCTCACTTATATATGAACGAGCAGATGCTCCATGTGAGCGCACATGCAGAGAGGTGGGACATGTAGTTCTTTTCCCTGTTGCTTTGATAAAAAATCCCCAGGCAAAAGTAACGGAAGAAAGAGGGGTTTAATCTAGTTCACAGTTGAGAGCACAGTTCACTACGGTGGGGAAGGGAGTGCAGCTGGAATCTGCAGAAACCGGTCATATCATATTCCGTCTTGAGAAGAGAACATGGAAAGTTGCTTTTCTTCATTTACTCAGGACAGGAGCCCAGTCAGAAAATGGGCAGACTTTTCCCATTGCAATTAATGTGATCAGGAAAGCCTCTCATAGATAGGGCCAGAGGCCTGACTCCAGCTTATTCTCATTCTGTAGATTGGGCAATTAATGCTAACCATCCCAAGGCACCTGTATCACCCTCTGCAGCTTTCAACGGTTCTCCTCGAGTTTAGGTTCTTTTATATATTTTTCCCAAAGTGATATGAAGACCATTGTGTATCTGAAAGGCTCCAATGTTAAAAAACCATAATATCTTTAATTCAGCTGGCTCTGAGCAGTTTGTCACCAGCTATTTGTTCCAGCCTGACAGGTGAGTGTCTCATGGTGTTTCTGCACAAGAAAGTAGAGCCTGGGCTCTGGGATCCGTTTACTTGTGTTTGAATCTTTACCTTCTACTTAGCGACTCTTTGAGCTTCAGGATTTTTTTTTACCATTACATGGAATAGTAAAGATCCATCTGCTGCATGAATGAGCTGAGGAAGGCACAGTGCCCACACAGACTAAGACTACCTAGTGCTCGCCGGGACCTTCCTAGCTGCCTTTAGGATTGAGCTTTGTCTTATAACTCTGTTCAATCCCTCCCTTGTTTAGAAAAGAGCTACTCATGAAGAAAGAAACATGGTTTGAGGAAGCTGAAAGAGCAGCCATGTTGAATGGATCTGAAGATGCTGAATTTCTTTATTTAAGTCCGAGCAGAATAAAATTCTTGGTGATACAGTTTTGCCTCACAGGTCTGATTCTCAGAGAGTCACAGTGGGGTTTTTAGTCCTGAAGTCTAAGTCCTTAGTCTGCCCCTCCCTCCAATTAGTTCTTCAAGTACCTATTTCAAATGTTCTTTTGGAAAGGATATCAAGAATTTGGATGCACACCACCCAATAATTTATTATATTATTATTACTATTATTATATTATTTGTGGGATTGCTATACTATTGGCTGATTTTATGTGTCATGTCTTGGTCCTACCCGAACAGAAAGCTGGTGATGAATGTCCTTTTCCAGCTGACAGTAAAGTTGCTACTATGAAAAATGTGGTGTGTGCTGACAGTTCTGACTTCTACGCTGGTGTGTGGTGCAGATGTTGCTGGACAGTGTGCCAGGAGGAGCTACACTCACTGGCTGCACTTTTAACCCAGTGATAAGTGGGCAGCTGAAAACCCGGTGGAAGGAGAGCTAAAATATTTAACCTATCACTTCTCCCCTACATCTGATGATGGAAGGTTTTATCTTGAAGTCTGTGTGAAAGAAAGGTGAGTTGTCTGGGTCTACACATTAGGATTTGCAAAAGCATAATTTGTACTTTCTGCTTGATTGATGTGGTTGTGATGGGCTAGAGATTCAGACCTGGGGAATGAGATAGGGAGAACCTCCAGCTGTCTGCTTCAGAGGTAGAGGGAGTCAAGTATAGGAAACGTCTCCTGAATCTGCACTGCACATTCCCTTATGAACTAAGTCTTCATCCTGTAGGACCAGAATATGCTTTTGTTCCTTTTTGTCCAAAGTTAAATATAACCTGGTCTTGCGAACTTCTAAGTGGTACTTGCCAAGATTCATTCATGGGTCACAAAAATCAATTTAGTGTCTAGGAATCAGATAAAATTGGAACACAATAGGATAATGTGCAAAGCATAGAATGGAGGATGGATTTGGGAAATTTTATTTCAGTTACGTGTGTGTTTATGACTTTTTATCCCAGTGTTTTAGAGATTCTGAAAGCTGCTGACTAATAGGTAGCATGTCTGTGTTCATTTAAAACGGTTGCCAAACAGCAAGGACAGGCGCATCCTCCCCATGTCCAGGTTGCTGGCCATTCTTACGTCATCTCTGTATACTTTATTGAGATGTCCATCCAGTAGCTGGCGCAGATAATAGCTAACATTTACGGAGCTCTTATCTGTTGCTACACAGTGTGCTGAGGGTTTTATATGTGTTTGAATCCTTCAAACAGCCTATGAATTAGATATCTTTCAGTATCACCTTATCTGGGAGTTCACTTTTTGAGTGGTTACCCATGGTCAAGCAGTCTGAAAGTGTTAACTAGAAAAAAAATTTGCAAGTGAACACTG
The DNA here is from genome assembly GCA_001685095.1 of Ellobius talpinus. Taxonomy (NCBI): domain Eukaryota; kingdom Metazoa; phylum Chordata; class Mammalia; order Rodentia; family Cricetidae; genus Ellobius; species Ellobius talpinus. Next base: position 32,272 of record LOJH01003148.1, on the reverse strand, counting down.
TCTAATGTTTAAGCCACACACCGTTGAAACAGGCCATTCTGTCCTAACTGTCCTGGGACAAGAGTCATCTCTTTGTCTAGTGCACACACCCCATTTGTCATCCACCTGTTAGTCACTTAGCTATCCTCATGGTCATCAGATCAACTATCTTGGTTTCACAGGACTAGCATTTGAGTCATTCAACAAAGTAGCCTAATGCTGTGCCAGAATGCTTCTGTTGTCATTCTCTTCACCTAAGCTCACCGGGAGGGCCATGCATCATCTGATACTACCATAAAATTATATGTACAGTAAGCTTAAAAGAGAGACCATATTCACATAACTTTCATTACAGAATGCTGTGATAATTGTTCTATTTATTGTAATTTATTATTGTCAATCTCACACTATACCTAATCTTTAAATAAAATGTTGTCATATGTATAGCTCCAGAAAATAATCGTATATTCTATTTTAGTCACAGCTTTAAGATCCATTAGGGGACTTGAAGTGCATGCCCAACAGATGAGGCGACAACTGTCTGTAATTATTTTTCTTAAAGGATGAGGAAGCTGGGAGCAGAGGTGCTAAAGACAAACCAGCTGTTCAGTATCACTCAGCTAGAGAAAAGAAGAAGCAGAATTTGAAAGTGGTCAGCTTGGCTGCAGAGCCCTCACCTGACAGATATTACGACAGTCTTTTCATGTTGCTGTAAGAAACAGGTCACAAACCAGGTGGCTGATAAACACCAGAAATGTATCCGTATGATTCCAAAGGGTGGGAAGCCCAAGACCAGAGCAGCCACAGAGAATGTTTTCTGTGTGTGTTCTTGTGGCAGAGGGACTGAGCTTCCCTGGGCCTCTTGTATAAAAGCAATAATCCCCAAACTTTTATGACCTAACACCTCCCGGACATTCTACCTCGTATAAATTTGGGAATGCAAACAATGACTATAACAGAGTCTAAAGCCCAAAAGACTAACGCGTCTCTTTTTCCAAAGCTATTTCTCTTGTGCTGCCAGTCAAGGATGTCCAAAGCTCTTGCTTCAGCATCCCCCATGTGCACAGTATAACACACTGACTGGGCTGAGCCATCTGGGACTGCTGGTACTCGCTAACATTTGAGCTATAGTGCCAGGGTTTTCATGTAGCTCAGCCTAGTAGACCTTTCTATGTGCAGGTGTGTGGTAAAGGATAAATAAGGTGTTTTCCCCAGGCTCAACAAATTTATAATCCAGGAACTGGGGGTTATGGGCCTTTAGAATCATTTCTATTTCATTCTTCAGTTCTTCCTGATTGGATTTGCACAGGACTATGTCTTCCAGAAACTTGAAAGATAGAGTATTAGAGTTGGCAAGGATTTTCTAGTTATTTAACTCCACTAATAGTGTGTATGAGGAAATTGAGCTCTCATGAGATGCAGTAACTCATATTAAAAATAAATTACTTACAGATATGAGACTAGAATTTAAGTCTGTGGTTTTTGTTTTGTTTTCCTCTCTTCAAGAGTTTTGATTTCGCCAAATAATTGCCTGGAGATAGATTTAGATAGCCTAAGAGTATGTGACTCCTTTAAACTGCCTCCTAAAAGTTCAGGACCAAACTTAAATCCCACTGTCAGTGACTACAAGTTGGCCTTAGAAACGGCATATTCTTCCTCGTCTGCAGAATCTAGCCACTAATATATGTATATATGTAAACAAACATACATTGGGGTCCAGTATAGCAGATGAGGAAGAAATGCAGGTAGTAATGGACAGGAGTTATGAATGAGGATTTATAGCTAATTGCTTTTTAGTTCTAATTCTCTCATGGATTTGGCAGTGAATAAAATAAGTCTGTCAGGGATTTTTTTGGTACTGAATAAAATATATTTGATACTGAAAATGTAAAATATAATGTGAAACTTCATAATTTCTATCCCAAATGCCATTTCTAACTGTATATAAGAAATAGGCATTTCAAGTGATTGGAATATTTATGTTTCTTCATAGTTTTTCTATTTTCTTACAAAATAGAAAGGGCAGTGATATTTCAAGGAGCATGCTACCAATCTTTTTGCCTATTCTGTCATCAGGAGATTGTAGAATGAAGGCAAGATGGCTCCCTGAAATATTTTTGGACAGCTGTTCCTTCAAAACCAAGAGCTATAGAGCTTTCTAAGCGATAAGTTCCTAATTAGTTGGAGATGTGGTATTCTCTCCCTACATGGTATTCTCAGCTCAAATGTCCACTTATCTGAACAAAAGTGCTGCATGACATCTCTTGCTTTAAGAAAACAGTTACAATTCTCAAGCTACTCCAAACTGCCTCACATAAGTGTTGATGGACGTCTCCTCAAACTCACAAAAGACGGAGAGAAGAAATGTCTTGCTATTTTGAATTTTGTTACTAGCAATTTACTGGGTCTTGAATGGATTTTTATTTTATATGCCATTGTGTTAATGTTTTCACCTATTTTTTTTATTGTGAACCTAGTCTTTAATTGTTGAGCCATCTCCCCAGCCCTATTTTTTCCAGAACATGGAGCTGTTGTGAACAAACAGTACAGTGAGAACTAGAAAGGATTTAAAAGGGGCCCTTCAACTACAGCAGTATAATGAGTTATTGGTCCTGAAGAAATAATAAGTATTTTGTTTATTATCTTAGAGACAATGCAGAGAAGAATCCTAACATTTTAGGAAAGGAAATGAGAAAATATACAGAAAGAGGCCTGTTACTGAGATAGTATAATACTATTTATCTGATTAACATATGGACAATAATAACAACAAATTATCTCGGAAAAATTTACGGAACTTAAGACATCCTACATCCAGAAATAAGTAAATAAAGGGAGACAGTGTTTGAAGTATTGAACATGGGTCTGGATGGTCAGTATGTTTGTATAGGACATTCAGAATGATGATCAAAGTAGAAAGAAGTGACCAATAGTATTAATATGATTATCTACAGGTCAAAACTCAAGAGCTTTGTAAGAACAAGAGGTCTGGTTGATTTTATTGTCCTGAAGATTCGGGACCAAGTTGGAAAACTAGTGAGAATGGAAACAGAGGGGATGTTAGATATTTATATAACCTAATTATAACCTGGCACAAGGAAATGAAATTCAACACATGTCAAAGAAGATAACTATTGCATATTATCTCCCTTCTCAGAGAACTCATAGAGAGCTAGGGGAGGGGCTTTGTCAATAGAAATTAAAGGTGTCTAGATGATGGATTTACTAGATGAAGATTTTGTCAGATAATTTAAATACATTAAAAGAAAACAAATACAAAGTAAAAAGCAATATGGAATTGAAAGCAATATTACAGCATACAGAAAATATGAACAGAGAGATAAAAGTTATAAAGTAGACTCACATAGAAATTATTCTTAGGAGAAAGAATTCGGCAGAGGAACTCAAGTTCCATTTGAAGGGAAAATTAGAGGACAGTATTCAATATATAAACCTTCACTTTCTATGAAATCATGAACTTATCTACAATCAACTTTAGTATGAAGCATTAAAAGAATTCCAGAAATAAATAATTAATACATTTTAAATTGCTTTCTACTCTGAATAGTATGTTGAAATCCCATACCACTCTGTTCCCTGATGTCCAGGAAATGATTCATCCCTTTCTTCACAGTATGTATGCCTATGTGTATATATGTATATTCCATATCAATGTTATATATACATTATATATACATAATCAATAACCTCCCACTAGTCAGTTAATAGTCCATATAGTTACTGGATCAACTATAACAGTAATATACGATCATATCCAAGTAAACTTTTTTGACTTAATAATGGCTCTAAGGCACCGGAGTAGTGAGGCTGGTAATTTCCCTGCAGGTAGTTTTATAAATGTTTGTTTTTACTATTAGTTAATGGTATTAGTTTCTTTCTGTGTGTAATTACAAATAAGACTTCATCATAGGCCTGCATGTTTAGGAAAAACCATAGTGTGTACAAAAGGTTTGCTGATATTTCTAGTTTGGGATCTACTGTGGTCTTGGCATGTCCAAGGGAGACCACTTCTGTTCACTTGACTTTATTCAGGGTAAGGAATAGAATATAAAATAAATGAAAAGAGAGTGCTGCCTCAAAGACTTGTGACACATCAGTAGGAGCATGATGGGAGTTACTGAAGAAGAAATGGGAAAATAGAAGGAATACTTGGAGAAGCAGTATTCAAAACATCTCTGAATATGATAAAGGCTATCAGTTTTTATTCTCAATAAGCGCAGCAAGTTCTAGATAGAATGATTGCAAAGAAACCTGAATGTAGACATGATTACTACTTTGTGTTATAAAGGTAGAAATCCATGTGCAGAGGAGTAGGGCAGAAACAGAGCCCATAGAGCAATTCATCAAGTAGAAATGACTCTCAATAAAATGAACAGTCAGAGGCGCCATTAGACAGGGATAATGTCAGATGCCCCGTAGCACAGCAGGGTGGTTACGGTCAGTAGTGATTGGTTTAATATTTCAAGTTAACCACTACAGGGGGGTTTGAATGCACAAAGACATGACAAATGCCTAAACTGTTGGACACTCCAAGTGCCCCATGAGGGTTGATCTTCACAACCAACTTGACTGGATTTAGATTCATCAGGGAAGCATACCTCTGGACTTGTCAATGGGGGTATTTCTAGGAAAGATTAACTGAGAAGGAAAGAGACCTGAATACAGACAGTGCCATCTCAGTGCCTGGGATCCCCAATTGATAAAAAGAAAGAAGTGTGCTGAGACCTAGACTCCTCTCTCTCTGTCCTGACTGTGGACACAATATGACCATGCACCCCGACGTGTGATCCTGACACCGTGTGTTCTTTTCCTGCTATGTGGACCGTATCTCCTCAAACCTTGAGTCAAAATAAACTCCTTTATTTAAGCTCCTTTGTCAGACATTCTTCCACAACAATGAGAAAAGTAGCTGCATTTTTATATAAAAGTTTGTATAAAATATATGCCCTAATGTAATCAACAAACATGATATAAATGTATCAAGATATTACATACCCTTTAATTAAGCACAACTTATTTATGTGAAATAGGAATAAAATATATTTAAAAACAGCAAAATTATTAGCTGACTATAAATTAGAACCATGTGGTTTAGAGAGCATTGGATAAAATATTCAAAGTTCTATCAAGTAAGAATTCTTTAGCCAGTAAATTTATTCTTCAAAAATGAGTAAATTAATACACACCCAGTAAAGCAAACACTGAGAGGATCTATGAGACTGAAATGAAAAAACTCTAGATAGTAAGCTTAAATTATGTAAAGAAATAAGGAATAGACACTACACAGATAAATACAAAAGACAGCAATCATTTAGTTTTTGTTTGGCACTCTTAATAAATCTTTTTATCTGGTTTTAGAGATAACTACAAAATCAATAACTATGCTCTGTATTGATGGCTACATAGTGCATAAATAGTTGGGGTGGTAAAGAGATGGCTCAGTGGTTTAAAGTGCATACTGCTTTTGCAGTTCTGCTCCAGGAGAGCCTACACCCTCTTCTGGTCTCCACGCGTATCTGCACTCACATGCAAATACACATTCATATACACAGCTAAAATAAACATTAAAAAGAAAAAAAAAGAGTTTGGGAGCTGATTTTGTACCAATTGCACATGTGTAAAAGACACTATCCCTACAGTGGCACTACAGGAAATGCTGTAATCATTTAAGAGGTGAGAGCTTATAAGGGTTCTTGTAGGTGTGGCCTTAAAGGGGATTATGGGCCACAAGGGTTTTGTTACAATAGCAGAAAACAGTCTAATACAAGTAAAATTGAGCAGGGCAGGAATGGAGCCCATAGAAGTGAAGCACAGGTATATTATTCAGTCCCAATGTGAACCAGAGTATTTAAATTAAGACATTAAAACCCACAGTCCTTTTCCCTATCAACAAGAAAGTAGACAAAATGGTCCATATTCACTTGACACTGAAAACAGTGAAAGCAATGAGCAGCTGATTCTTTTGAAAAGTATGGCTAAATTCCCCCAAAGTTTTGCTGGTTAAAAAAAGCTGACAAATACCTTCTTATTGTATGTTTCAATTTATATGAAATTTGAAGAGAGACAAAATTAAGTGAGGGTGGACAAACTGAGAACAGCAGTTGCCTTTGAAGGATGACGTCAGAGGACAAGGATGTCTGGGAGGAGTCAGAGGAAAATTTCCAGGGTAATAGACAGCCTGTACCTTGGTCTAGAACACAGATGTGTGCACTCATCAGAAGTCACCAAATGGAATATTTGGGTGTTTATTTGTATATAAATTTTGTTTTAGGAAAAAGAGCCATAAACTTCTATCTTTTTTATTATATTCATGCTACAGTGTTAGTTGCTGGCTGCAGTTCGTTCTAAAGGCATCATAAGATAAGATGGCTTGCTGGTTAGTTATGTAATAAAGCAAAAACATTCACTGTAGAGGTTAGGCCATGAGATAGGGATGTTCCCCTCAAAATCCTCTCAAATTTTTATGCATTTGAAATTTTTCATAATAAAATGCTGAGAAAGGCCGTATTTAAATGAGCAGAGCTTAAGATCACTCTTCAGACCAAAACACACTTAGAAAATGAATGCAGTGAAAGGAGACATGCCAGCAGGGGAGGTGTCTAAGGAGAGCCTTGTAGTCTTGAACACATTGCCTGCACTCACTGCACCTCGCTTTGCTACTCTACAAGATGAGCACAATTAATCCTTATCTTGAAAGTCTGTGATAAGGATTGGAGACACTTGGTCTTCCTAGGGTTATGAAAATACGGCATCTAATTTACTGTTACTTGCCGCAAGTCATAGTTAAATTAACCTCTTAGCCTTCTCACCCTTTCCAGAGGGTAACAGCCTCTGACCTCCAACAATTGTTCTTTGTTTTGCTTTTTGGTATTTTGTTTTGTTTTTCTTTTATTGTCAAAACAGTTGGACATTGGCAGTGTCATTTGGTTTAATAGCAGTGTGCTGATGGAGATACATGAAAATGTTACACAGACATAAAATATACCTAAGGGGATCCATATGGAGCTGGCATGGTGTCCCACCAAGCACTGTGGCATCATTTTGATGCCTGAACATTCACTTTACTGTCAAGTCACCAGCTGCCATGAGGGTGACTAACTCCTCCTGGTGTGGACTGTCCAGCACTGACTAGTCTGCATCCCAGAAAATTCCAGTCCCACCGAAACCGAGATCGCTGGTCCCCTTAGGTAGTACAGAAGTGACTCCACACCCAGCATTTATGCAGATTCTTCCTTTGTTTTGAGCGCTGCCTTAAAACTCATAAAGATAGCACAGGTAAGTATAGAGAAAGTCCCCTTTTAGGTGAACAGCTTTCCCGCCCCTTCCCACCCCGCCTGCTCAAATTTAGTATCTGGCAGACTTTAGTAAGCTTCCAGTCAGCCCTCAGTTACTACCTTGAGCCTTAGCCTGGTCAGCTCTGCTTTCTTCGAGAAGGGGCGACATGGAAGTACAGGCTGCAGAACCTAGCATCTGGGTAGAGCTGCCCCACTAAGGCAACCGGAGACTCTACAGGGCACATTTCAATTCTGCTCAGGAGTTTATGGAGTGATCCTTACTAAGGAGCAAGCTTTGAAATGAGGCATGCAAGGGTCCTGGATCTTTTCTGTAACCTGATCTAGAGGTGCACTGGGAGCTAAGACAGCAAGGCTCCCTCTGCAGGGGGACTCCCCAGCAAGCTGAATGCTAAACCCTGGCGAACTCCTTCTACACTACAGCTGGGAAACACATATGGGTGGTGAGCAGGTTTATCTTTGGGAGCCCTGTTTACAAACAAGGTGCATTTGTTCTACACACAGTTTTTCTTTGCCACTGGTACTCGAAGCATCCAATTACAGCGTCAGAGCCAGAGCTCGGAGTCTCTCGCAAAGCTGGTCCGTGTCCATCCATGGCCTTCGGGGATGGCCTGGCTGAGGTAGCGAGAGAATGGAGAAAAAGACAGACACACACACAGCACCCTGAAAGCTCAGCACGTTTATTATATAGAGCTGAAGCGAGAGACAGGAATACTGTATACAGTGGAAGAAGACAGATTAAGCTAATTTCCTTAGGATCGCTCTCTATGAGGGAGGAGGCTTCAGGCCATAAATCTAGGGTACAGGAGAAAGCCCTGGTGGCCATTTTCTGTGCATACTGTTAAAATCCACACATGGACCAGAGGAAGACTGCTATTTCTCTGGGCCTCACCGTGGGTGGAAAAGCTTTGCTATTCCTCCGTAGGTCTTAGGCACCACGGTCCTTGACACAGCTGTTGTCAACAACACACAATCACCCAGGATTTCTCTCACTCAGGGCTTCCTCTGTTGCCTACAATGTTGTATACTCGTTTATCTCTGGGGTTGTCTTTTTATGGTAATCCACTTGTGCAGTGTTGAGAAACCAGGTGTACCAGCACACTCAGGAAAGGAGTCAAAGACTTACTAAACAAGCTTGATAGCCCAGGCCATGTATCAAGAACACACAAAATTTAAGCAGTCTTTCTGTTCCCAAATGTTATCTCATAATACATAGGACTAAATATAGGTTTTCACAAGACATATAATGCTACAAGTGGATCATTAGTAACAAAATCAGAATAAAAAGCTAACCTGCTCAAAAGAAAGAACATGACCTCCCAAGGTCCACAGTAAAGCAACATGGCCTCATCTGAGTGGACAGGGCTTTAGGATGCAGCTATGGAGGCTGTTCAAGTTTTCTGTGGGAACGCTGCTGTGAGGAAGGAAAGACAAGAGTTGCACGGACAGAAACACCAGTGAGACAAGAGCCTCTTCTGGGTGCCTATTGTTATGATCTTAATCATCATTTCCTGTGTGCCTGTCTCCTGCGTGTCTTATTTCCCATTTTTACAGACTTTCTCTCCTTATTATTCAGAGCAAAAGTCAATCTGCTCTCTCAGCTTTATGCCTCCTCTCTCTACATGTCTGTCATCTACCCTGGAACAGAACAAGCTGGCTTTGGTGCTACAACAACATTGGATTTTGTTCCAGATAGCTGGGCATTGCATAACAATGGACAAGTGGAAGAGGACCTTTAAGAAAAGATTTAATGGTTTAAAATTACAAGAATCATTGTATGGTTCCTTTTCATGGTCTCAGGGGCTGAGTGGGCTCAGCAACTCAGCCTTGCTTAGAGCCTCTCCTGTGGGGCAGACCACAGGCTGGACTTGAGTTTTCCTGAAGACTTCTCATTCATGTCTGGGCTGGGGGAAGACGGTGGAGGTTGGTGATGCTTGATCTCAGCTGTGTCCACTGCGAAGACGCGGACTGAAACCTCCACCCATGAAATACTTCTCCACACATCTCTGCATCACAGTGGGACTAGGTCTCACAAATTCATTTCCCAGAGAACCAGGAAGAAGCTGAAGTGAACTTTTCTGATTCTCCTCTGTGAATCACTTCTGTTGCCACAGGTCCAAGGTAGAGGAGGATTTAGGCTTTGTGTCAACCAAGCAGGGTGGGGTCGGGGGGTCATTGGTGTCACATTCTGAGACATGTCCCTGGCTCAGACATATTGTGGGGGCCATCTCTGGAAAATAAAATCAGCTGCAAACATAAGAGAGTGTGGGCTGCCTCCACACCTCCAAGTAGGAGCACTTGGGGGCCCAGGCTCTGATGAGTTGGTATGTCCAACCAGGCCTTTGTCTCTGTGTCAAGAAAATTTATCTTTAAAAATACATTGTATATGCAATATATTAAAGTGATTATAAGCACAGACTCTGAAGACAGATAACTCGGATTTGAGTTCCACTTCCACTTATTTGCTTGTGTGGAGCTGAAAAGTTATTTAGGCTCTATGTATTAATTCATATGTAAATAAAGTAAACTGTCATTCCCTAAGGTACAGGGCTTATCTTGCTGTTAGGAAGACTAATGGGCTTACTACAAGTGAGTCCTTAAAATGGCACCCGACCCTTCTTCCACAATATAAAATGGTTACCAGTGACTGTTACTCGTTGATGGTTAGGAGCCTATCTCTTTGTCTTGAAGAGAAAGCCTTGACTTCATGGGTAGTGCAAGGCAGTCCTCTACGGCACCCTCCACTCAGGAGCCCCAGGCAGACAGGCCCTTTGTTTCTTCCCCTTGGTTTTCATGATGGTGCCCAAAGACCGGGCCAGTTGCTCTGTGTTGGCTTAACAACTTCTGCTTTGGAGCCCATGTGGCTCCTGTGGGAGGGGATGTGCGTGGCTGGCCCACTTTGACACTCAGCACTGCGGGGAAACGGTGCAGACAAGCTTTATCTTCCCTCGGCCACCACAGACAGCTTCCAACATTTGTATCCTGTCAGGCAAAGCAAGAAGTTTTACCGGGATTCTCCCTCTCCCTCTCCAGGTGCTGAGCTCTTTGTCCCACTGTTCAGTGGATCTCATCTTGCCTTCTAGCCCTGACTAACCTAGTCTTCTGTTTCAAGGTTAAGTTTATTCAGAACTCCATCTACTATCCTTCCCTAACCTCTCCCACCTCTGTGGAACATGACTTACCACTGTGTCAGAGCCATGCTACACCATTATGAAGTAATGAGAAGGTGGGTTCCATGGTCAAAATCTTTTAAGAATTTTGAAATAACCATAGCAAAGAATATCAAGCCATGCATGGGGTCTTTTCACAGACCTGGCCCAGTTTGGGGGTGGGAGTTACCCGTCTAAGCACTTTCTAGGCTTCGTCCACCTCTGACGACTTCTACCACATGATCCAAAGCTACTGAGAGCCAGGACAGCAGCTTCACCTCACTGCTGCTAAACACAATAAGCAGTGAAGAAAAATAAACCAACGACAGAGGATAAAAGAGGGACATCTTGAATCTCCTGTAAACCCTGAGAGTATGCGGATAAAGGCAGGACGTAGAAATCAGATAGCATGGTGCTGATCACCTAAGTCTCCTGAGACTCAGGCATGTCCCTGCCCTTGGCAGTCCTTAGTCATCCCATCCATTAAATGGACAGTGTGCAGAGCCTGTGTAGAATTTCCGAAATGATGAAAGGAGAGTGGTGTGGTTTCAAGTAGGACACACAACCAACTCTGCAGCAACAATTAGAGTTAATGAAGAGCCAAACTGAATGGTGTATATGCTGTTGGAAGTCTTTTCATGGCCGTAGCCTTATTTGATTTAGAACAGGCTAATTTGTTATTACAAAGACGGAGAAATAGAGATAGAGTTTCCACTATCCATCCAGAAAATAGAATTAAGCCAGGCTTGAGTCTCTTTACCTTAACCTGATATGATGGTGTTCTTAAAGAGATCAAGCTATGAAAATGTTCAGGAGTGAGAGCCATTTTAATTGTACAGCTAAAATTTCCTTCTCTTTGACCATGGTGAACCACAAATTGTTGCCATGCCAATTGGTTCATACATTCAGGGCAGAAGAATCAATGGCACAATTTTGATTTTGTCAATTTCTACTAGCTCTTTAACTGAAGAAAGAATATATTTATTCTTAATACAGTGTCTTTCGAAGGCTTCTGCCTTCCACCAAGGATGGGAATGAAATGTCTGGCCAGAAGTGACTGTCACGGAAACTAGTAACTTCAGCTTAAAGATAACAGTGTCATCAGGTCTTTCTCCTGAGGTCTGTGCAATGGTTTCTAAATCTTTCTCTCATCTTGCTGGAAGGTAGATGGTTTGCCCAGTTTTCCAGAGAAGCTAAAATACAGTAGCAGTATGCAAATCTTTCATGTCTGAATGACAAAAATTGAAAGAAAAACTTTAAAAGATAGTTGCTATCTAAAAGTTAGACTTCTTAGCTTTGTGCAAGGGTCAGTTTAGTTGAGAGTCATGTGGTAGAATGGAAAAGCTGTAGCGTGAGCAAGGTCATCTGGCAGTCAGACATATTACCCTGACTACCTGTGGGCACAGTACAATAGAAGCAGAATCATAAGACAGCAACAAGCTGGGTCCAGGCAGGTGTATGAAGGCAGCACCAGGAAACCCTCAGGGCCAGTTTCCTGGCTAGGGAGGTATTTGAGGCAGGTGGGGAAAATTTAGACTTTTTAATTCCTTGAAACAGTAAAGTTCTTAAAAAGAGATAAAGAAAATAGTGACAAACATCATATATCCATGCATTTCTGTACCGGAAATCTGTTCGAATACCGGGCCTCCTAATTTATTCTTCTACATTTAATATTTTTCTCTCATTTTTTACTTGATTCAAGTGAGGTCTTCTCTAACTGCCCAGCAATTCCACATTCTTAGAATGAATCCTCTTTTTCTAACCACTTACCTGTTTCTAACTTACATTATCAGCAGACATATCAGTGTGGACATCTATAGGATACATGCAGTAAAATCATATATTTGCAAGTCTGTTGTTATGCTCTTTACATAACATATCCATCCTACTTCTCCTCCCTCTCCCACTCCTAGAATATACTGTCAGTCCCTTCCTATTATATTCAGATGTGACCGCTTGTGAACCACAAACATATGGTGTCTACCACACTTGCCCCTCTAAAAGTTTAGAATAAGTCAAAGGCAGTTGAACTGCAGTAAAAACCCCTGATCGCAAAAGCAGGGTACTTGGAATATGTGCACCATCCTCTAGTATACGCCAGTGATAAATCCATCTGGTAAGAGGTGATGAAGGGCTATGTGATGGAATCGGTAATGACACAGTGAGTAAAGCAGCATAGAAATAAGATGCCTAGACAACAGCAGTTCAAGGAACTAAGAGTCCTGATGCTAGAATGGTCAGCCACTGCTATGACGCTGTAACCAGCACCAGACAGAAAATTAAAGGAGGCTCTTTTCATTGCCTTCATTACCTGATCAGCATTTAGAGGGTATAGACCACAAACTGATTTTTTTTTAAAAAGTGTTTCATTGATGACAAAGTGCTAACAATGCATCCCCTGTTTCTATCTTTGCTTTTGTTGCATAAAAAAATGCCAAACCCTCTTCATCTTTGTCTACCCAGGCCTAATATAAAGTGACCATTTAATCAACATAGACTGGGAACTGACATGGAAATCCATGGGAAGGAATGTTGCCACCAGCCTTCAAACCACACCTTTTAAAAAGATAGGTTCAAGGTGGGCAAGTATGAGATTTTGAAAGGAAGGATCAGGGCTCATTCCTCCAGTACTGAGTAGCTGTGCCGGATGGAGAGTACTACTCCTTTGCTTCTGTCTACTTTGAGCAGACTTCCTTTGTATTTAGACCACTTCTGAGCCCTTTAAAGATATGAACCAGGTCATCAAAGAAGCCAGTGACCATGTTTTAAAATACTGTGTGATTCCAGCAGGTCATATTTTTGCTTCAAAGAAATGTTTGATGTTTTGACGCCAAATGGGCCAAGTTTTGATATCTTACATTTCAACTTTTCTTAGGGACATACACTGTGACACCAGTTTTCCTGGTATGACTACTTCTGATTTCTTCAGTGCCCAGGTCATCTAGCACTAACGCTATGGAAGGCAGGCACACCCTATGTGTTTCGCCATATACCTTACGTGTGAATAGACCCTGAGCCATCACGCACGGGGCTTCTCCTCTTTCCTTTCTCGCTCTGCCCTCTCAGGTGCTTTCTGACTGGACTGTGCCGCGTTCATTTCCTGACAGGATGGCTCTCTAAGGCATGGTAATTTAGACTGCAACGTCATGCTTGATAATGTAGATGTTTCTATCCTTCCTAACCTGTGGTTGAGGGGCCTCTTGTATACAGCTACGTAGAAAGCATTGTTCTCAGCCTGTTGGAGGTTTTGGACCCTTGGTGGTCTGGATCTACTCCTTTCATTTAGCTCATGAGAGAACCAAGGCTCAAGAAAGTAGTAGACTTACATTCCAGCATTCAGTTGCTTACTGTTGAGACCTTTGACCTTGTTGAGCTGCTTTTCAAGCAGAGGCAAAGCTTCATTGTTCCGTCTCTAAAGGGAGCCCCTATGAAACAGGGCAGTTTCTGTTTAAAGGGTTTCACTATGTCCCTCACTAGCAACCAACTAGAGCCCAGATCTTAAAAGTTAGCAAGGGCAATCTAACCTGCAGCAGGCTTTCCAGGCCCTTCTCTCAGGGTTCAGGGGAAGCTGGGAGGGCCCTGCACAAATAAACACAACAACGTGGTCAGGCTTTAGAGCCCTGCCTCGAGCTGTATGCTGCCAGGAGTGAAAGTCATTAAAGACCCTTTGCAAAGGTTGTTAAGACATGTGTAAACAGCCGTATAAACAACACCAGGTCAGGTCATGGGAGGAGACTGGCAACTGGGGAGGCCAGGCAGAGCCTGCCAAAGTGTGAAATTCCCAGCAGGGAGAAGACATTTGGAAAAACAACTCCATCAAGTTTTATCAACACAAATCATTTCCTAAGTGGTGTATTTTATTTAGACTATGTGTGGCCCAAACTTAACAAGGGAAGCTTTTATCAATTGCTAGGGTTTTTTTTTTCCTTTTCTCTTTTTTATCACTTCCAGATATCTCTGTTTCTGAATTGCTGGCAGAGTTGGTGGTGTGCTCATTTTTCTGGGCTCTCCTGTCTAAACACACCAGGGTGATGCTCCATCAGGAGGAGGAGGGAGGCGATGACCTACACACACTTCCTGTTGGGCGTGCTGGGTGGTGCAGACCCTACACATGTTGAACTGTAAACAAACTTGGGCCTGGTGTTCTAATTTTAAGCCTTAGAGGAGACCGGCATAAGGACTGATGATTAAGGGATAGAGAAGCCTGTAGAATCTTTCTCTGTCACGTCAGCTCCCAAATAATGACACGGAGACTTCTTATTAAGTATTCTTATTAAGTATGAAAGTTTAGACTTGTCTCAACTAGCTCTTATAACTTAAATCAATCCATTCATATTAATCTATATTCTTCCACAAGGAATGATATCTCTTCCATCTTGTGCACGCCTGTTTCCTCTCTGTGTCTCCTGGGGTCTCCTGTATGACTCGATTCCTCCCTCTCTTCCTCCCTCTCCCTGGAAATTCTGCCTATACCTCCTGCCTAGCTACTGGCCATTCAACCTTTTATTTTACCAATCATAGCGATATATCTTCACACAGTGCACAAATATCCTGCAACCGAAGCCCCCACAAAAAGGTTAAGTTATGAAAGGCTACTTTCTCTGTCACAGCAAAGGATTTGTCACTTCTTTCTGGAGGGACTGATGCAGGAGAAGAGTGATTTCTTCCATAACTTCCCTAACCATCTGAGTAGCAGAGCCAGACACAGGCATTTCTGGAGAGCTGTGCTTAACACAGAAAAGCGACTTCTCTATGGCTGTGACTTGGCCCCCGTGAGGAGGGCAATTAATTACTTGATCATGAGAGGGAAAGTCTTCAGGGATGATTGCCAGGAGCCAAATTCTTTTGCCCACCTAGGGTCTTCCCTCCCCAGGGTACAATCTGGCTTATTTTCTTTTATTTTGCCACCATTTTCTCTGTCTGCCTCCTTTGCATCCCTGACCTTTTTCTGCCCTGCTGTTCAGGCTCTACTAAGAACCACAAACCTTGAGCACCCATCCAAGGTCAGAGCATGTCACAAGGCACAATGTGATTTGCCCGCATTGCAGTCTTCCCTGATAACTATCACAATGAATAAATAAAAGGGGGAGTCTTTAAATGTAAATAAGTTGTAGTAAACATCTATGTCTCAGGGAAATAATTGGGGGAATGTGCACGCCATTTTTAGAGGGTCTGTTTGAGTTGTGTGATTTAATGCATAGAATGTGCACCCCCATGAGGAATTGCCCTGAACTATACCTCAGGGACACATGCCGTTACCCACCAGGCCAGGCCAAAAGCAGAGTTCACTGAAGGGCCAGTCTGTTGTGGATGTCCTTGAAGGAATAAATCAGTGGTCTTTACCACAAGTCTCAGACTGAAAGTTGCAATGGCAAATTTCCACAGAAGAGGCGATACTTTGTGGCTGAGCTGTGGTTCACAGGCAGCTCCATGTGGTGGTTCCCGAGGGAAGAGCAGGGGGATCTGTTAGTTTAGCATAGTTGTCTTAACTGGAGTAATGCACAGGCAGTCTCTGACACGAAGAACCCAGAGGACACATCATGTATCCTTCCCGTTCCCCCTGACAGGGGCAGCGCTCCTTTCCAGAGCCCCATAAGCAATGGCAATCACTCTGCAGTTTTTACTCCTGAGAAAACTTAGTGATTGCTTCCTTTCTGTCTCCATAAACATTTGTGTACAATTTTGTGCCTGGACAAATAGTTCCTTTTGCTCTTGGCCATGTACCTAGGAGTGGAACATACTTGTTGAAAAAAAGAAGCATTGCTTAACATTTTAAATGAATTGTATTTTCTAGAGCAGTTCACAGCAAACTGGAGAGTTCTATGACGTAAGCCTTGTGCCCACACATGCACACATG
>LOJH01003148.1:4418-15838 GCA_001685095.1 Ellobius talpinus | reverse complement strand
TTATCTTCATATTGCTCATACAATACCATTTAGATCTTTTTTGAGACAGGGTCTTACCATGTAGCTCTTACTGGCTTGGAACTCAGAATATAGGTGAGGCTGGTGTTGAAGGTGTGCACTGCCACACCTGCCCGTAATCTCCATACTTTGCGTCAGGGTTCATCTGGTATTGTGCGTTCTACAGATAGGGGCAGATGACGTCCTGTATCTGCCATTACCTATGTACTGCACTGTCTTGCAGACTGTTTCCCTGCCCTAAGCACACAGAGCTGCTCTGCCGTTTATTCAGCATCTCCTTCCCATGCCTAGAAACACTGGCCTTTAGTGGCTCTAGTATTGTCTTGTCCAGCATGTCATGTGCTTGAAATCATCACATGTGTAGGCCTTATGGACTGGTTGCTTTGACTAAGGAATATGTATTTGGGGCTAATGAGATGATAAAGTAAAGCCACTTGCTCTCAGGCTTAATTACCTGATCTGAGTTTGATCCCTGAAGAGAACTGACCCCAGCCAAGTTGCCCTCTGACCTCCACTCCTGCTGTGTCGCTGAGCAAACACAAACACATACACATTTTCATATTTTCAGGTTAAAGAAATATGCATTTAAAATTCCTCATCACCTAGTCATGGCATGCTTGCTCATTCCAATTTCACGTTAAAACGTTATATTGTCTGGCTGTACTACAGTTCCTTTATCCGCTCACCGATCAAGAGACAGCTGCTTACAAGTCTGGATCATTGTGAACAAACCGGTGCTAACAATTTTGTGCAGGTTCTTCTGTGACTGTATCTCCAGTGAAGGAGCACAGTTACTGGGTGATACATTAGAAACGTGTACAGTTTTGCACAAACTGTCAAAATGCCCTCCCAAGTGTCTGTACCACTTTTGCCTTTCTGCAGTGAATCGGGGCTCATATTTCTTGCCAGTATCTGGAGTTGCTAGGGTGCTTGGCTTGGGCATTCTAATAGATAATATATAGTGGCATCTCCTTGTCATTTTAATTAGTATTTCTCTGAAGACGTGAGAAAGAGACTTATAAAAGAATCCCCCTTCCATCTTTAGGGAGATTGCCAGTATTTTCTCTGAGTCTGCGGCTTCCTTTTTGTCTGACTTTTCACTCTCTTCAGTGTTTTTCCCACAGAGGGATTTCTTCTTCATTTTAATGATTTTTTTATGACATTGATGCTTTCTTTCACAGATCGCTGGTAGGACAGCCGAAAAGCTCTTGTCAAACCCCAGATCATCTGGATTTTTTGTTGTTTTATCCTCTAGGAAATTTTTAATTTCGAGTTTGATGCTAAGGTCTGTGATGCATTCTGGGTCAGCTTCTGGAGAGGCTGCGTTTCCTCTTCTGTGTCTGGCTGAGCAGTTGTGGCAGCACCATTTGTTGACAGCCCGTTTCTCCACGGTATGGCCTTTCATCTTTCGTCAGTGGTCAGTAGCCTATATTTATTCAGGACTATTTCTGGGCCACTGTTTAACTTTTAAAGGAACTGTTGACTTCTTTCTCAAAGGACAATGAGACATGTTAGGATTCACCGGTAACAGGAAGGTTCCAGTGTTTTCACACCTTCTTCATATGTGTTATCATGTATTTGCCATGTGAAATGGCATCATGTTTTGGTTTTGATATCTAGCTTGTATGTGAAAGGCAGAGATCATTGTTGGGTGTCTTCCACCGTTGTTCCCATTTAGTTTTTGAATCAGGGCCTTTCACTAACCCTGGAGCTCACACTGACAGTTTCAGCTAGATTGGGAGGCCATGAGCACCAGGGAGTCACATATCTCTGATCATCCCCAGCACTAAGGTTACAGATGCACACCACTGTCCTGCCTTTTACATGTGTTCTAGGGATCTGAACTCAGGTCCTCATGCTTGCATGGCATGTGCTTTACTCACTGAGACCTGTCTCCAGCTCCAATATGACTTATTTTTTCATGTGTCAGCTATCCACATGTACATTTCTGGGAAAATGCCTATTTAAGCCTTTTACCATATTTTCACTGAGTAATAATTTGTTTACTTTTGAGTTCTTAAGGTGTTCCTATACTTTGCATTTAAGCTATCTCCAGAAATACAATTTGAAATGTTTTCTTTGCATTAATAGTTAATTTTTTATTGCCCTGGTGTCATAATGAGCAACATAAAAGCTTTTGGTTCTTTTTGTTTGTTTGTTTTGGTTCCTCTATAGCTTTGGAGGCTGTCCTGGAACTAGCTCTGTAGACCAACCAGGCTGGCCTCGAACTCATTGAGATCCTCCTGCCTCTGCCTCCTGAGTGCTGGGATTAAAGGCATGTGCCACCAATGCCTGGCAAGCTTTTGGTTCTAATAAACTATAATTTATCTATTTTTATTATGTGCCTTTTGTGTCATATTTAATGTTATATTCAGAGAATGTTATTCATATTTTTTCTCTGGAGAGTTTTAAATTTTTAGATATAACATCCTTATAGTGTAAAACTTACTGTTAGTCTATTGTTAATTAAAACAGGTCTATTTTAGACTAACTTTAGTATAATATGAAGCTGCAATTTTTTCTTTTACTTATGTGCATACACTTGTTTCTATATTTTTTATTGAAAATACTTTCCTTAAATTTTCCTTAGAAGAATCGGGGTGAATTGTCTCATTGCTCTTATTTATAGTCAATTAAGTGTCCATGTATTTATTTCCGAACTCTAAATTTGTTTTCATTACTTATATTTATTCTCTTTCCAACATTATGAAGTTTTTAATTTGTTTTTTTATCTCTAAAAATCCATTTCTTCCAGTTTTTCCAGCTTTTCAGGATGGCGGTATGTACTCTGGAGCACTTTCATTTTGATATGATTCATTTGATATGATTTCATATGATATTTAGGATTATCTTGTTAAGTTCTATAGAATCCATAGCTCAACCTAGTCACTATTAGCATTTTAAGAGTACTGAGTCTTTTGATTAATGAACATGAATTTCTTTCAATGATTTAGGCCATCTTTATTTTTTTGAACAATGATTTATAATTTATAGAGTGAAAACTTGTACTTATTTTGTTAAACTTATACCCAAGTATTTTATTTTGTATAAGGCTATTATGGAGGTAATTATTTTCTTAATTTCATTTCAAATTGCTCATTGCTAATTCATGGAAATATAATTGTGTTTGGATCTTATGTGCTAAACACTCAGTGGCCCCATTTATTAGTTATGTTTGTGAATTGTTGCGGGAGCTCCTTCTGCTCCTTCAGCCAATAGCCGCTAAGATACAGCCCATTGGGGCGTGGTCTCTCTCTCTTTAAAAAAAGCAGCAACTGCCCTCCGCTGGCTCGCTCTCTGGCTTCCGGCTCCGCTTCCGGCGACTAGGCTCCTTTTCCTGACTGTTGGTGTTTTGTAAGTTTTACCCTTAAAATAAATACCCCTTTAAATCCCAACTGGTGTGGGATTGTTTATGACTTTCGCCTTCATCTGGTGCCCAAACGTTTGGTTTTAGAACCCCTCCTTCCCCCCAATCCCTTATAATTTCCTACAGACAAGATTATCCCTGAATATAAAATACTTTCATTTGTTTATTTCTAATCTTCATGCTCTTTTTTTTACTCTTCCTGCCTAATTGTTTTGGTTGCCTAATTTATTTTTAGCAAATACTGACTGGAGAAAGCAAAAGCAGATATCTTAGTTTCATCTTACAGAAAAGGCTTCTGTGGGGAGGTGTCTTTCATTGGTATGATAATATGATATTTTCATAGAAGCCCTTTATCAGAAAGAGACTATTTTATTCCTAGTTTGAATTTTTCTTAAAATGGCGTTAGAATTTATAAATGCATTTTCTGAAGCTACCGAGATAGTCATGTGGTGTTTTATTTCATTTGTATAAACATAGCACAGTGTATTTGATGTCTAAAATTAATTAAATTTTACTTTGTTTTGGCTAAATCCCATCTAGCTAATGATTGTATAACCCTGTTTTATATTGTTGGATCGAGTTGGTAGTATTAAGTAGAAAATGTTTACAAAGAGATTTATTTATTTTTAATTTATATGTTTGAGTTTTTGTCTGCTTTTATGTATGTGCAATACATGTGCACAGTGCCCATGGAGACCAGAGAGGGCATCGGATCACCTGGAACTATAGCTACAGATGGTTGAGAGCTGCCATGTGGGTACTGGGAACTGAACCCAGGTCCACTGCAAGAACAGCCAACCCTTTTAACCAACATCTCGAAATCCTGTTGCATAGAAAACATTAACATCTTGTATGCATAGAGAATATTTACCATTAGTGGTTATTTTATCTTTCTCCTTTTATATTTAAAAATAACATTGGCCTCCACATACTGACAAGTATCTCCTTTTGTTTTTATTGTGTTTTATCTTTGGAAGAATTTTTGAAAGGTTCATATTAATTTTTAATTAAATACTGGCTATAAGTCAACAATGAAAATTTAAGTCTAGTAATACAGTCTCTTAAATTGTAATGTCTCCAGATTTTGTTTCTTCCTTAAGAAAAAAATCTTGTGTGTGTGTGTTTGTGTTCATCCATGTCTGTTTGTGTGTGTGTGTGAGTGATTGTCTCATTACTTTAGCCACTGTAACTGTCTTCTCATTCATTGCTTCCTAACAGTGTGTCTTTTCTATTTCCCACCTATATGTGTCATTAACCAGAAGTATATGTTTTGCAGGCNGCAGGCAACATATAGCTTAATTGTATATTTTAGTTAATCCAGCAATTTTGATAATATTTGCCCTTTCTTTCCCTATTAATTTCCATTCAGTGTAATGAATAAGGTAGGGTTCACAGTCACCATTTATGTTTTGTTTTCTGCCTTTGCCTTTTTAATGTGTGCTTTCTTTCTCTTCTTCACCATTGCATCCTCTCTTAAGCAGTATTTTCTAACTTAATGCTTTTATTCCCTTTTCACCATTTTGCTGTATTTTAAAGGGGTTGTTTTGGTAGTTACTTTTGTGATTAATGTTATCACAGTCCGCTTTAGACGAATAACATCTAGTATGCCCAGTGATGCTCAATGCTATTCAAATTACACTTTACATGAATTATAGCTATCAGTGTATGATTATTATAACTTTCTAAGTAAGATAGGAAGAATTACAACCCAAATACATCCATGCTATTATTTACAGCTAACTATTTATAGTTAACTGTTTAAATGCTTTTTATTTCTTCAACTGGATTTGAATTACCCATCAGGCTTTGCAATAGTTCTGAATAATCTCTTAGTCTTGCATGGCAGGCAGATTTGCTAGCAATGATTTTGTCTTAGTTTACTTTCACATTTCTGAAACAATGCTTTGTGGATATAAAATTCTTGATTAGTAGTCTCGTTTCTTTTAATAGCTGGAGTGTGTCCTCCCATTTCCTATCTGGCCTTCATGTTTCTGAGAAGAAACCACCTGCTGAGGGCTCTAGAGTGTGAAGCGTTACTTTTTCCTCTCTTGGTATTTGTAGTAATGCTCCTCCATCTTGGACTTTCATAAATTCAAAGCTATGACATGTCCAGAAATTAATCTTCTTGGTTTACCTTTTTAATTTTCTAAACTAATGTATACATTAGTATGTGTCATCAAATGTGGGACTTTCTTTAAGCACTATTTTTAAAATTTTTTTCTTTATTTTTCTGGAGTCCCCCACGTGCTGTGCTTCCTGGAGTCTTGGAAATGGTGTTCACGTGATTCACTTGAGGGTCACATTTCTTCTTCCATCCTTCCTTTGCTCAGACTTCATAATACCGTCCTTAAGCTCAGTGAATCTGTCTTCTGCCAGCTTTCAACTATTTTTGACAATTTTTCAAAAATTTTCAATTTATCCAGATACTTTTGATTCTCTACCAAATTTTTCCAATTTGTCAGTCAACTCTGAAAATTATATTTCATTCTATATTTTCAGTTTTTGGTTTTCTTTACATGAAAAACATCATTTTCACACTTTTTTATCCTTACCACATGGCTTCCTTTGGTTCCTGATAGATTTAAGGCACTTTACAATCTTTGCCTATTAAAAACATGCCTTTTCCTTGGAAATTTCTACCACTTGACACTTGCCAAGGTTTCTTGTATTCTTACACTTATTGTTTCATTGAAAATTGGACATTTGAAATAAACAGCCTGGAAACTCTGAATATAAGGTCTCATCTCTCCCGAGATTTGCTTTTTCTGTTATTTGTTGCTGCTGTTTAGCTAGTAAATTCTTTGTGTATAATAATCAAGTCTTCACTCAGTAGAATAGTGGCCATCAAGCAATCAGATTAAAACTTCATTACTGACTTGGAACCAGGGCCCCACTACACATTCAACAACGGAGCACTAGGGTTGGCATTCCATCTTAGTGTTCATTTCCTCTCTTTGTAGCACCTCAGGTCAGACAGAAGAACACCCTGATGGTTCTTCTGGATCTTTCCTGGGCAAGATTTCCTGGTCTTCATGAATCTATACTTTGTGTGTTGCTTTCTTCACAGCTCTTTATAGATACCTTATTTCTCCAAATTTTCTTACAAGCTTGCTCCATTTTCCATCACTACCTCAGGCAACTGTATCATTAAGCAATGGTTGCTAATTTGTTTTAATTAATGTGCCCTGGTTTCAGGGATGGCCATCAGATCAGAGAGTGGCAAATGGTAGTGATTACTCTCTGCAAGGGATACTTTGTATGCCCTCTATACCTCTTCCTCCTCCCTTCTCTTCCCCTCCCTCCCCTCCCCCTCCCTCTCAGTCTCTCAGCTGGTCCACTGGCTGCTAGTTCCTAAAGATGCTGTGGCAGTGAGCCTGCTGGTTTTTGAGAGCATCACCGAGATGGACAGAGAGTGACAGGAACAAACCAACTTCAGACATCACAAGTCCTGGTAGTTTTTTTAAAGGCTGTGTTGTAGTATTTATTTGTTGAATGAACTCCTCTTAAATAATTACAAGACTTTTCTGTCCTTTATTATCTTGCAATGTAAAAGTCATGGCCTAGCATCATTGCTCAGAGGAATCTGGGCTATGAAGTGTTTAATTGTTTGTAAACAGAAGTTTTACACATTCTTTCAACACGTGTAACTGCGTTCTTGTTTTATTATGCCAATTGGTTTGCTCACCCTCTAGAATGCAGGTTTTCTTTTTCTCTCTATAACTCTCTGACACATTCAAGGACAAGAAAACTCACAAGAACTTATGCATTTGCATTGTGCTCTACCTGAAATTAGGCTATCAGTATTTTTATCACTACCGACTGTTGTAGCACGGAAAAAAAAATCCAGACAGGAGAAGGTTAAGTAAATCACCCAAAGTCACACCACTTCTAATGGACAGAGCCCAGACTTAAATCCAGGCCACCTCAGCTCTTAACCAGAATGTTATGCCAAGAACAAAATAACCAGCCTAGGGACTAACACTGAATCCTGTTTAATACAGTGCTATTAGCTTTGCAAATTGTCAGGGCTACTACAACTTTTCCTGAATAATAATAATGATAATAAAAAGAATACACCTACTGTTGCCTTCCACATCACACACTTAAAAAAATGTCCACAATTCAAAATATCATGAAGAAGTAGTATCAGCCAGCAGATACTGATGAGCAAATGCCATTACAGTATAGGACATGGGGACCCGTGTATGCTGCGTATATTTTTTTAGAACAATAAGAAGTCAGATGTGCAGATACAAACCTTGGCATTTGAGTCCTGAATCAATCCCAAGTCTTTCCACTTTATAAAGATGTATAATGCCAGACCTATTCTGAGGCTCTGTGTAAAATTCTACGTGCTGTAGTGAGATTAATATTTTTAAAAGAGTGACTTTATAGAAAGTTGGCACCAGAAAATAGAGTTCAGTTTCATTATTTTGATGTATAAAAATTTATTGAGGCCACAGTGTATTCTTTTTTGGAAAAAAATCATTAGCACATGGCGAAATACACAATTTATTGGCAAAGTCACAATAGCACCTTTTCTGTGTAAATTTCTCCTGGTCCATCCAAAATGTATTTGTGCCGACTTCTAAATGCAGCTAACTGATGAATAGATTAACATGAATAAAGTTTCTTGAGCCAGTTTTTAACTTTCTGGTTCTCAAATAACATCACTCATCATTTGGCCGCAGAGGGTTTGCTTTATTTTATTTAATTCCTCCACACATGCTTTGTAGTCAACACTTCCCTTTCAAAGCCCTTGTTCCACACTCTTAAGACAGTCTCTGTGTAGCAGCTCACTGGGCACTTTCCTGTCTTCCAAGGCCAGTCCCTCTGAAGAGAGTCTGCTGTCATAATGTATTCTAAGGATGTCTCCTTTTGAGGAAGCACAGGAGTTCCAATATACATTTTATTTACACATCCCAATTATAGTAAAGTATAACTGAAAAAAAATCTATCCCTATACTTCTTCAGGGTCTAGCCCCAGCTAGTCTTTCATTTCTTCTTCCCTCCACATATTCTTGTAAAACTCTCAGATCTAGCATCTATACTATATCCAGTGTCCTGTCCAAGTATGGGCACACTGCAGCTAACCTCTAGACTGTCATCACGACCCACCCTGCCTGCTCACCCCCAAGCCCCTTCCACAACACATCCAATCTCTCCACCCAGCCAGAATTACAACACTCCAAACTTGGACCAGGATGCCCATTCTGGCCCAACCCACCAACCCAGACCCCTTGTCTATCTGACTTCATTCCATCTAGGCCATTTCCAACCATCAAGCCCTACTGCGGCCTATCCATGGCTGAGGATGAGAAGAGAGGGAGGAGCACAATGATTACTGCCTCTCGCACAAGTTCACTTGTTCATATAATTAGAGACCTTGTCATTCCTTCCCTTTCACATTGGCACCCTGAATATAGAGTAAAATTCCTAGGACTGCTCTATTCCAGTATATGTAGAAAAAAAATGAGATTTGAGGGGAAATGTACTACAGGATGCTATCATAGGAAAGTATAAAATAGTAGCAAAGTAAGGATAGACTTGAGCACCAACCAAGCAAATTAATTCCTCTCTTCTCCATCAGTGAACTCAAATGCCTCACTTAGTATATTTGTGCCAAACCTGCCAGGCATCATGATGCAAGTAAATATTTATCAGCATGATCCAGAGTTACAGAAAGCAAAGGACTTCCTAAACAATAACTATCTTACTGGAAAAATAACTATCTTATTCTGGAAAAATCTTACAACTTTTTCATCATGAAACCACTCATAAGGTGTTGATATTTTCTACGAATTTCTCCTCACTTTTAATTTTATAGAACAGCAAGAAGTTGAAGTAGTTACTTCACTGTAAGATCACTTTGGGGTAACCCTTTGTATAGCTCTCTGATCACTGCCTGGTCATGGGTTCATCTTGAACCAGTAAACCATTTTACCTGCAAATTTGATTCTTAGGAATTATCACCTCACACTACTTTTTCTTCAAGCCTGAGGTTTCTTCATGGAGACAATTCTCTCATCCTGAGCTGCTTTTGCTGTAGGCTCTAGGTCTTCCAGTTTAGAATCTGGGCCATTTTCAATCTCACTTTAATGTCTAGTTTGTCATTAGTCTCTAAGACTGGCAATTACCCCTAGTACACTGTGGCCTCATTCTGACCAGGAGCTGCCAGGTCATCAGGCCTGGGTGGGTAGGAGCAGAGCCCCAGAGCTTCCAGGGCATTGTGGTATGTATAAAGAGCAGGGTTAGCCTGGCCCAGCCTGACCTTGGCATGTGGTCAATGCCACAGACATGCTGGGAAATGGTACTCTGCAACCTCTGTTGGCGATTGTGTGCACACTGAGCTGCCTGAAGGATCACAACTGGTGACTAACTCCAACAGGATTGGGTGTAGCTAGACAGCCACACCCAGGCAGACAGTGACCAGGATAAACACCATAGCATCGTAGACAATCACTTCCCTCTATGCCAAAGCATTTGTGGCTTCTGTTGGAAAATGACCCAGACAGGGCGTGGCCCGCGCTCTGAATCACAGAAGCCTTGTTCTAGAGGGTTTTATGGGCATGTGGTCATGGTGTAGCAGCTTTTCAAAGTTTTGAGACCTTAAGAGGAGATGCGTGCCTGCTCATTGTTGCTGTCAATCCTGAAAAGAAGGCATCTGATTTTTTTGTTTCCTGTATTTTTATTAATAGTTTTATTAAGGTGTCGTTCATAGGCCATATGACTCACTGTTTAACACATTCAGATCATACAACTCACCCGTTAATGCATTGTTCAGTGTTGGCATAGGGTTTCCTGAATCCTTACAGTGTTAGGGATTCATTTCATCTTCTACATTCCAGTTGTGAACCAAGCCAAAGCCTCAAGACACCATGAAAAACTGAGAACATATTCTCAACTGTGATAGTTTTAATTGTCATCTTGATGCAACCTAAAGTTACCTAGGAAGAGAGTCTCAAAGAGGGATTGTCTGGATTCTGTTGGTCCATTGGCATTTCTGTAGGGGAATATGATTGTCTCAGATGATTCAGAAAGACCTAGACTCAAAGCAGGCAGCATAGCTCCCTGTTTTAGGGCACTAAACTGTGTAATAGACAAAGCCAGCTGAACACTAAGCATGCATTCATTTTCCTGCTCCAGACTATGGTTATGATGTAACTAGCTGCTTCAAGTTCAAGACATCAGGGCTGTCTTGACTTCTGCATGATAATGGACTGTCACCTGGAACTGTGAGATAAAATAAACCCTCTCTCCCCTAAGCTTTTTTTTCAGAGTATTTTTTAATCACAGCTACAGAAATGAAAGTAGGACATGAATATTATTTAATTTTTAATAGCAAAGAAACAATGTGATCTTCCAGCAGATCCTAGCATGCAATTAATTTCAGTGCAAAATTATATAAACAAATTTAAGTTCCATGTATTATATCTATTTTTAATCCAAGATCTTATTTGGTCAGTTGCTTAATGCTTGGTCATATTTCTTAAACTTTTCCCATTAGTAACCCACTTAATAGCCAAGAAACCTATAAATATTTAACCTAGCTGCAGAAGAAAGGGAGTCACTGTATCAGCAAGCATCAGCTGGACATTTGGAAGGTTCCACTGTGCTTCTTGAGAAGTGGAGGCATGAAACGATTGGTTCCTTGGCACAGAGCAATTCCTAACTGGGAATGAAAATAAGCCAAGTAAATTGCCTCTCTTTAAATCCCAGATAGCAAAAGTTACAGGAAAGAAACCGTTCTGTGTTGGGGGGTAGTCACTTGTTCATCCAGACTGCCCAGAACCAAAATAACCACACAGAAACTGTATTAATTAAATCATTGCTTGGTTCATTAGTTCTAACTTCTTATTTGCTAACTCTTACATCTTAGTTTAACCCATTTCCAGTAATCTGTATATCACCATGAGGTCGTGGCCTACCAGCAAAGTTTTGGCACATCTGTCTTTAGTGGTGGTGGCTTCATGGCATCCCCTGACTCCACCCTTCTTTCTCCCAGCATTCAGTCCAGTCCTCCCCGCCTACCTAA
>LOJH01003147.1:0-39998 GCA_001685095.1 Ellobius talpinus | reverse complement strand
CATACTAGTCAGCCATACAGGCCAGGGAGTGGTGGCACACACTTTTAATCCCAGAATTCCAGAGGCAGAGGCAGGTGGATCTCTGTGAGTTCAAGGCCACCCTGGGCTACATAAGATTGAATCTGTCTAAAAGAGAAACAGAGCTCATACAAAGGTGATCCCAGCACTTGGGATCACACACATTTAATCCCAACCCTAGGGAGGTGGAGACAGGAGCAATATGGTTGGACAGAGAGAGACTATAAAGGGGAAGAGACAGGAACTCGGTGGAGTGTGGAGTCTGAGGATTCATGGAAACAGGATCTTGCCCCTTCTATCTGAAGGTTTGGTAGAGGTAAAAGGTCTTTCTAGTGGTTGGCTCCTTTGCTTTTCTGATTTTCAGCTTGAACTCCAATATCTTTGGGTTATTATTTATGCTACAATTGAGAACCACTGGGCTAGAGAGGTGACTCAGCTGTTAAAAGCACTTTTACTCTCGAGAAGACTTAGTTTCAATTCCCAGCACCCACGTGTCTCACAGCCATGGTTTAAGAATTCAGCACTTTTTTCTCTGACTGCTATAGACTCTATGCACTTACATGGTCACATGCCGGTGAAGCTATCATACACATAAAGTTACAGAAACACTAACACTTCTTAGTCAATACGTAGCAAAATAGCTAAGTATGAATACCAGATGAAAATAAAAAGAATATGCAGTTGAGCTTTAGCGTCCATGTTGCTTTGCTCCGTACTTGCAACAGCAGAAAAGGTGCAGATTCAGTCTTTTAGATAAGTGTGGTTATTGTGGAGGCAGGTTTAATCTTATATGTGACTGATATGAAAAGTTCCTGTTCCATTCCAGTTACATTTTAGAACATTAGGAAAACAGCTGACTAATAGAGTGCCGTTAGAAGTTGTGTATATGAACTCTTCAGCATCTTTTCCTACAAAAGAAGTGGGGGGATTTGATTTATTGGTAGATAACACTAATACCTGTATCACAGACCGTATGCGGTTGTGTAGCTCTAGCTTTTCCTGTGTGATTCTTACTCTGGCTCATTCATAAGTGTTTTGTGACCCTTGTGGTTAGAAAAAGGGAAACTTGCGCACAGAAACCAGAGGAACTGAACCAAACCTGCAGCTGGCTGCTCTGTGAGACCACCTGGAATGAGACTTTGCCAAGTTTTATACTACAGATGAGTTTATACGTTTATACTGCAGATGAGTTTGTACGTTTTCAGACATCACTATGTGGAAAAGGCCTCCTAATTAGGTCACTTAGAACCCCACATCATAGTTCTAAATTCAGGCCCGAAACCTTAGAGATAATTGAGACATATTAACTAAAACGCGCACTGTTCTTCATGTGAGTGGACTAAGATAAGATGACCCTGACACTTCAGTTCTAGAAGCAGAGAGAAGATGACAGATGTGCTTATAGAGCTGACTCGTGTTTGGACAAATGTCACCAGTGGGCTTGCTTGTGAGTTTCTATTGCCATTTCTTTCTGTTGGCTTGAGTTATTTACTCTTTCCATAAACAATTATAAAATCATCTTTAAGTGATGTGTATATATTCTTAGTCTTCTGGGGAGAGTCCCCAGCACTCTCAAATCAGCTCTATTCTGGTAGAACAAAATGATGCAGATGTTGGGTTGTAATCATGCCCTGGTTCATCTCTGCTTGCAGCCTTTCCTTATACCTTAAGTCCTTATATCCTTTTAACTGAATAATTCATTGAAATCTCTGCCCAGTTTCTTGCCTCTCAAATATCTCTTCTAGCGGCCAGCACTGGCTCCGATTTCCACCTTTCCACGTAATGGCATTAGAGTGCTTTATTATACATCTCTGAGATTTTCAGCATAAGTCTTTTATATTTTGCCCAATTTTCCTGTTGTTAGTACTGGGAAATTTAGTCCAAATTACAGAGTTCGTTTTTACCAGGAAAGGAACCCGAATGTCTGATTTCAACACAGAAGGACAGAAGTAGTTAGGAAGCTCTAATTTTAAAGCTGTGAATGTTGCCATCTTTTCCTAAGAAGGATCATGTTTTCCATTAAGCATGAGCACATTATCTTTTTGTATGTCACAGCACAGTAGGATTATCAGCTGTGATCAAGTTCTAGGTTGTATTTGAAAGGTGGACAACACCTGACCAAATAAGGCCATGGTTGAAGCATCCTTTTGCAGATGTACCAAAAAAGAGGAACTCAAGACAGTACAGCATTTTCTGTACTAGTACGAGCTATTGTATAGATATTAATAGATATTCTGGCTCTGTGATCTCAAAGAAATTTGCATTTTCAAATATATATTTCCTCTGTTTTGTGTTCCTGAGTTATATAAAGGCATTTCATTGTGCTGCTTCACTACACTATTAAAAATGCTTTCAGTCCAGCACAGCGGCCTACTCTGTGAGCCCAGCTACGGGGGAAGCCAAGGCAGAAGGACTAGAGTTCCTGCCTAGCCTACACAACAGAGAAAAGCCTTGGTCCTAAAACTGTATTTTTAGTCTGGCTTCTCACTAGGCAGCGAGAACTGAGCCACTGATGCAAAGGTTGGCAGTGTTTGTAACTCAGAGTTACACAGCGTTAGATGCTCTGTCTCGTGTGGTTGTAACTGACAAGAGGCTCTCTTTTTCTGTTAAAGTTTTCAGTAATTCTAATGAAGATTTCGCTCCTAAATTAGCATCAGTTGCTAGTCTAACCCAACATGATCATCTATATAGTGTTTTAACACTTCCCAACATTGCCAAAGAATTACTGATGAATATCCTAGGTTATTTACTCTTGCTTGCAATGTGTAGATGAACTGTTTCTCCACAGAACTGCCTTGCCATTGAAATATATTCCTGAGTGTTTCCACTAGCCAGTCAGCTAAACAAAAATAAGAATAGTACACATATCTTGACAATTATAATTATGAAAATTTCATTTAAAAATCACTGACAGCTGATTTTGGTATGAAATTTTATAAAGAGCTTAGCAAATTGCCCTCACATTTCTGTCTAGAATATTAGAGTAATCCTTGGTTAAAATTTTAAAATGTGTCCTCATTGGATCATTTTACAAATACATGCTGTTGACTTGATGCTACATGGTGTTCAAAACTATTTTAGCAAAAACATGTATTGATGTTTTAAGATGACAAAATTCTTTACATTACTAAACAATATGATTTTCCAAGATAAAGCTCTTACTTGGGGAAAATAAATTTAATCACTGTAATCTTTACTCTGTAATGCAGGTCACTAGCACATACCTTCCTTTAATCCCAGTACTTCAAGCAGGCAAGTGAGTTCAAGGCCAAGTCGGGTTTTCATAGCCAAGTTCCATGCCACCAGGACTACACAGTGAAACC
The DNA here is from genome assembly GCA_001685095.1 of Ellobius talpinus. Taxonomy (NCBI): domain Eukaryota; kingdom Metazoa; phylum Chordata; class Mammalia; order Rodentia; family Cricetidae; genus Ellobius; species Ellobius talpinus. The sequence goes on along the minus strand of LOJH01003147.1, from coordinate 36,657 downwards.
CTGTCTCAAAAATCATTTTCAGTGTCTGTGATGGGCCCTGGCCCTACACTGACCCTTACTGCCAGTGGTATAACAGCTTTAGTCTCAGCTGTGGTTTCCCCTTTACCTCTCATGTGCACAGACTGGCAGAAGCCCTGGCTGTTGCCTCCCGTGCTATCCCTTGTGTGTCTTCACGACCACAGTTACCCTGCAGGGCTGCTGCTTATTCAAGTACAGGCTCAGGAGGAGTTTGTAAAAGTTACATGGGTATGACATTTGAGAAGAAACAGTACTGCTTATAGGAAAACCCCAGGAAATACGCTCACTTGGAATATTTAGGACTGATTTTTTTTTATTCTGGTCTTAGCAAAACGATTTATAATTAAAATGTGCTTTAACCTTTAGTAAATCATTGTGTTTTGTATGCTTTCAGATGCTGCTGTTAATTCTGGAGAACTGTGGTTTGTAAACTTTTACTCCCCGGGATGTTCACATTGCCACGATTTAGCCCCCACTGTACGTATGCTTAATGTCCCAGCGGCTAAAGCCTTTTTCCTAGTTGATGTATTTATTATTTGGGCTTCCTTTTTTTCTAGTTTGTTGTCAATTATTTTGTGTTAGTCACTGTGACTATCAGATCATTACCAAATACTTTTCCCATGTTTTATTAGGAAAACTTTCCTTCTGTAAAATCATACAGAGGGAAGTATTCAAGAGAAGAAACATTGTCGGAAACTCTTGTTGTCTTTTTCTGTCTAGTGGAGAGAGTTTGCTAAGGAAGTGGATGGGTTACTTCGCATCGGAGCTGTCAACTGCGGCGATGACCGGATGCTCTGCCGGATGAAAGGAGTCAGCAGCTACCCCAGCCTCTACATCTTCAGGTCTGGAATGGTAAGGGCTGTTTCCATTTTGAAGATTTGTGGACCTTATAGCAATTAAAGTACTAGAGAAAACAATACGAAAACTTTTAGGGTGGTTTTTGCTTTTTCTTATTTTAGGAGCTAATTTATCATAAACATTTTGTATTTTATGAAATTTTCAAGACCATCAGTTTCTGTCGTACAGGATATTTAATGTACATTACAACATATTGTAGGTGCTGCCTCGTGGGATATACAGCTCTAATATCTGTCTTTTTCCCACTTCCAGTGATGAAAGGGAACTAAAGTCGTTACAAATGGTATTAGAAACAGGATTCTGTACCATCTGTACTGTCGGGATTCTCCGAGTATCATTTGTAAAAGCACTGTGTTGTTAAGAAGTAGAACTTCAGCATCATTCAAAATGTTAGATCAGAGTATTGGGTAGCGTTTGAAAATGAAGAAGTAAGGACATTTGTCTAAACCAACAGGCTGCAGTGAAGTATAACGGAGATCGGTCAAAGGAAAGCTTGGTGAGCTTCGCCATGCAGCATGTCCGGAGCACAGTGACAGAGCTGTCCACAGGTACAGACTTCCACATTGGCTTGCCTTTCGGGGGTGTTTTGAAATCAGTCTTTTGGATTTACAATGATAGTTTTACATTTGGGTCATAATTATGTTTTGAAGTATGTTTTCCTGTGCTTTTTAGAAAGGAATTGTCCTTGCTCTGGTCCCTGCTGATTTGTACATCGGACAGGCTGGTTCCGTTTGCACAGGGACTAGTACAGCCCAGGTGTAGAGGGTGTGAGATGGGGCTAAGGGCATCCTGTGAAGCTGCCAGCGCTTAGCCCTGCAGCGCTGATGCTTCTACAGCCACAGGCCGAAGGCTCAAGTTCAGAACCACTTCAATGCTAGGTTAAAATCATTCACCACATGATTGTAGGGTGGCTATAAAGTATCTGAGGCAGAGTTCATGGCCAGAGGGATGACTCATTCATTCATTCAGCACCAAGTGTGTGTGAGAAACTGTTCAGCACTGTGTAGTAATAGGGTACATGTAATCCCAGCCCTCGACAGCTTCGTGTCAGTGAGCGCGACACCAGCAAACAGCCGAAATGCAGTCCAGGAACTTTTCTTGCTAGAAATTGAGCATACAGAAGGATCAAGGTGTGAAGCTGCCCTGTTGAGGGGAAGAGAAGAGGTTAGAACATACTTCTTCACAGAAAACATAACTTCTCATAAGATCGAATAGGAAGGCTTTGGAAAACTGCGTATTTGGAAATTAGCAATTCTTCACACATCTAAAAGACAGCAGTGAAGTGGAGTGGGCTTGTGTGGGAAAAATGTGACTGGCCAAATAGGCAATGCTCAGGTTATACAAGCTTACCTGTTTGACTTTTCTACATAATCAGTGTGTCTTAAAAAATAATTGGTAATAGAGAGGATTGGAAGTAGTTAAGTTTGGAAAGAAAGAACTTTTGGAAGAATGTTTTCATTATTGAGTAAGAAGTACTGAGAAATTTTATTTTCTTTAAAGGGAATTTTGTTAACGCCATAGAAACTGCTTTTGCTGCTGGTATCGGCTGGCTGATCACGTTCTGTTCTAAAGGAGAAGGTAATTTCTCACTTTGTTAGGATAAAAAGACTGGTATCTAAATTTAGAAGACAGTTTATACCACTGTGCTTGATTTTTTTTCTGTCAGTAATAAGTTACTTCAAAGTACAATTTAAGTACCAAATTACAAATATTTACTTAATGTACACGTCTTTGACCTTTTACATATAATGGGTAATAAGATTTGTGATGTATAAATGTTTCTGTATAATTTCATGTTTAGTGGATGAGTTTTCAGCCTAGTTTTCAGGATAAATTGTATCTCAAATAGCCAAAGATAACAGCAGTGTGCAAAAGTAATTATATCAACTACAGTTGCTTCCAAAATAATTTTTAGAAATTCAGACGTTGAAACTTACATACATAAAAAATGTGCTCACCTCATCAGATTGTGCCTTTAGTGATGACAGCCCCATTTCTAGGGCACGCCTCTTTGTAAGTTATTTAAAGTTGAGTGTCCTACATGCCAAATTTTAAAAATGCAAACTGTGTTCAATGAGATCAGTTTAAAGTTTTTCCAAAATTACGAAATGTCTACCAGACAATGGTGTCTCTTGCCTTTAATCCCAGCACTCAGGAGGCAGAGGCAGGTAGATCTCTGAGTTCGAGGCCAGCCTGGTGTACAAAACAAGTTCCAGGACAGACAGGGCTGTCTCCAAAAAAAAAAAATTAATCCATTGTTAATACTTTTTTGTACCTAACCCCAGTGTGGGTCTAAAAGCACCCGTTCACCCATCCTTAAGACCTATGTTAGGAAAGCACTGCCTTCAGCTTAGTGTCTCAGCAGTGAGTTTCCTATCAGCCTAACCCAGTGGCTCTTAGCCTTCGTAATGCTGCGACCCTTTAATACAGTTCTTCATGTTGTGTTGAAGCCCAGCCCTAAAACTTATGTCATTACTTCTTCATAACTAATAATGTAAATATCTAAAATGTGAGCCATGTGACAGGGTCATTCGACACACACCCCACAGCCCCGCCTCTGGGGTTAGGACCGGTAGGATAAGAAGCACAGGTCCAAACAAAGGTAAATGCTGATGTCTCTATCTACACATAAGCTTTAGAAACTTTCTGACATATTACCATTTATTTATCTTAGCCCCTGAGAAGCTATGATGCCTTTTCTTCCAAGTCTTACCTCATTGTGTCCTATCATTCATATTTAATAAAATTTGGTCTTTTAAAAAAAGTGAAATGCCATTTTAAGATTTATAATATTTTGAGGATTCTGCCTATACCTTTTCAAATAGATCTGTTAGATTATATTTCTTTCAAATCATGAGGCATCTTGGCCAAAGGAGAGTGTTTCTAAGAGGGTAAGACCTAAGGAGATGTTTGCTGCTCTCTGTTTGCATCTGTAGTGGAAATCCTCAGAAATGAAGGGGACGGAATGAGAGGTTAGGCCTGAGTGTGGGACAGAGATGGCTTGCAGGGTCTGTCCATATTTACCAGTGCAGCTCCTTGCCTTAGAAACAGTGTGACGGGGGCGCAGAATGGGGTCATCAGAATTAAAACTAAAACAGCCTCATAATTTTTTTCCCCTCAGATTGTTTGACTTCGCAGACTCGACTCAGGCTTAGTGGCATGTTGGTAAGCACCATCCTTTCTGGGCAGTGTGTCATCATGTCAGAGGACAGCTAGAAGCTGACACCAGAGCTTTTCTCGTGGTTTCTTGAACACTTTATCCCGCTTACCTGTGATCTTATTTTCTGGTAGACATGATTTTAGCTGTGTCTTTCTGAGTTATTGGCTGTGTTGTCAGTGTCAGCGTGTGCTTCCCTTATGACTCACCTGAGTCTGCTGTGTTTACTGTTCTGTGTGCATTCCTCCAGTTGTTAGCTAGGCTTTGTCATTTCCAGACTTCAGATTTTGTTATCTCGGGGTTTAGCCTGCTGCTGCTTCTGCTTCCTTCATGCTGTATATGATGCTTATCCTTGAGTAGCGCTGAAATTCCACGTGGTCTGGGAGATTGTCAGTTATGGAAGCTGGAAAAGTTCTGTAGAATACTGATGTTGAATAGGTGTGATTTTTCTACGTAATAGATCAGTTTTATGGGTTTGTATCTGCCTCATTTCTGTCCTGCTTAATTTGGGGATGGGCATGTTAAATTGATTTGTGTTTTCATTTTTTTATGTATGTATGCCAACGTGTGTGCGTGCGTGCATGTATGTATGTAGCTTGGTCATTCTGTTACTTAAGAGTTAGGTAATGCCCTGAGATAGTACACCAGGCAGTTTCACTAAGACAAATCTGGTGTGTTCAGGATGCCTCATACCTAGGCTTTGTAGGATAACCTGTTGCTTCTAGGCTACAAAACTGTACAGCATGTTACTTTGCTGAAAAAATAGGAGGTAGCACCACATGCTAAGTATAAGAATATGATCAAACTGTAGTCTGAAGGCTAAGAATTGGTAGACCTGTATAGAGCATGTAACATGAATGTGCTTATGTGATTGAGTGCTGCTCTTGGGGAGTGAGTGGTGAGTGATTTTGGAGTCCTGGGCCCACATTACACAGTAGTGTTTACGTACCCTGTATGCTTGGGCTACACCAGTTTTGTAAATGCATGGTTTTTCTTCAATAATTATCTTTAGCCTACTGCCTGTTACCTAAAGAGCAAGTACATACATTGGCCTACTTCTGCTCAGGGCAAGGGTCATCTGTACCGTCTTCCTCTTCCATATCCTGCCCCACTGGAAGGTCTTGATGGAAGTAGCATGCAGGAAATCATCATGCCCTATGAAACACTGCCTGCAGACCCCTCTTAAAGGACCCGCCTAAGGCTCGTCTTGAAGACTTAACCCTTTTTTGGGGGGGTATTATGTCCATGGTGGTCTATTAATTGTGTTCTTGTATTCAGAGAGTCTGCCATAAGCATCCCTTTCTATAAATGGAAGCCATTTGTGTTGGGAGTCCATGTTTTCCTTTTTTTCCAATCAGCTGTGAATTCTCTAAGCCATAGAGATCTTGTTGCTCCTTTGCAGTCTTGTAGGATGACTGTCAGATACATGAACAGAGACCACTGCCCACGTGAGTACTTACGCAGAGCATGGCTGTACTTAGACATTGTTGGAAGCAACGAGATTGTTACAAGCATTTGATAGCTGTTGATCTTTGTATAGTATGGGATTTTCCTAAGAAATGTTTTTGTCTAATGTTGAAATCGCCAACTTAATTTACTTGTCTTAGTTAATTCTTATAAGGAAAACGCTTAATTGTGGTTTGCTTACAGTTTCAGAAGTTCAGTCTGTTAGCAGGTACAGGGAACATGGCAGTGTGCAGGCAGAGGTGGTGCTGGAGCTGAGAGTGCTGCATCTTACAGGCAACAGGAAGTCAACTGACTGTCACTGAGGGAAGCTTGAGCAAAAGAGACCTCAAAGCCTGCTCCCCAGTGACACACTTCCTAGTGCCACTTATAGTGGTAGATTGTTTGTATTTTAATAAATGAATCCTGCCTGAGACCAGAGGCAAAGCTAAAGCCACTAGGCGTCAGGTAATGGTGACACACACCTTAATCCCAGGATTTGAGAGACTGCACAAGGATCGATGCAGAAACAGATCCAGATGGTGGTGCCTCGTCTTTAATCCCAGTACTAGGAACTCATGCCTTTAATTTCAGCACTAGAGAGAATATAAAATGGGAGAGAGGCTCTGACTGCTTAGTCTGCTTAGCTTGCGGTTGCCCAGCCTTGGTAAAAGTAAGACTTCTCTAGTGGCTTGGCTGCCTTGTTTTTCTGGTTTTCGGGTTGAACCCCAATTTCTGTCTCTAGGTTTTTAATTATTCGTGCTGCAGCCACTCCCTTTGGGGGCCATGTTCTTTGAAACCCCCACACCTGTGTTTCTTATTTCCCTCTGTAATTCTTTAAGCACTGCTTTAAAACTGCATACAAATCTTTAATAACACCAAACCATGTCCCCCGGACCAGTGACGGTAGAATGTTTGAAGACGATCTGAGTATCCGAATCATGTATTGGTTTGTTTGTTTTATAGTCTGGTCATCAGAGCCATTGGCCTCTGTTCTTCTTCTCCAGGAAACACTAGTGTTAGCATCAGGAAAGTGCTGTCCTTGAGACCGTGTTGGAAAGGCTTATCTTTTGTCTTCCTTTCAATGGCATCTTTAATGCACTAGTATACAGTTGTATATAACATCCTCATGTGTTTGGTGACTTTTTTGTTGGCTGAAGATCTTTGGTGATAGCTACTTGTACTTTTTGATTTTTTTTTCCTCTTGTTCAGACTTTGAGTTTCATCATATTTTATGAGTCTTTTGTTTTCTACTTGTTTGATATTTCATTCAGTTTTACATTTTATTTCCTTTCTGTTTTCTTAGGGTTTAATTTGTTCTAAAATTGTTGAGATATCACTAATAGTTAGACTTTTTTTCTAATATTTAGATGATAAATTACCACAAATTACAGCTTTTACTGCGTACCATATTTTGTTGCATAGTATTTTATTATCACCTGAAATATTCCCTAACTTTTTGTTTTTAATTTATTTTATATACATCAGTGTCTTGTCGTGGATGTCAGGTCCCCTGGAACTGTAGTTACAGACAGCTGTGAGCCACCATGGGTGCTGGGATTCAAACCCAGGTACTCTGGAAGAGCAGCCAGTGCTCTTAACCACCAAACCATCTCACCAGCCCTGTAACTGTTTTTTGAATTATAGATTATTTAGTAGTATGCTTAATGTCTAAAAGCTGATCTAAGTTTCTGAAGCTTTGTGATATTCCTGGCTATGTAAATCCCAGCATGGGTAATGAACATGCTTTCCAGATTTTTTTAAGCTAAATTGAGATGTTTATGGCCTAGTATATACTTTTATAAATCCTCACGTACTTTTGAAAAGATGCACACTTCCGTAAGATGAACTAGTGTGTGGGTGTGTGTGCGCACGCACCCACGTGCTTGTATGAAGTGATGATGTTCAAGTCTAGATTTAGTTTTCTTGTAAGAGTATCATACTACTTCCTACTATTATTATGGACATTTCTATTTCTCCATTTCATTTTGCCAACTTTTTCTTATATTTTGAGTCTTATATGAATGCAAGTAAGGCCAGATGGTGGTGGAGCACACTGTTAGTCCCAACAATCAGGAGGCAGAGGCAGGCAGATCTCTGTGAGTTTGAGGCCAGCCTAGTCTACAAAGTGCATTCCAGGATAGCCAGAGCTGTTGTTACAGAGAGACCCTGTCTCGAAATGCTAAAAAAAAATTAATTTTCTTTGTAATTTGTAAACCATCAAGATTACAGCAAGTCTCTGACATCTCTGACTCCATTTTCTTAGACAAGGCAAGTCCGTGAATGCAGATTCCCTCATTACCTCTTGCAAATTTGCTATCATCTGTGTTAGTCCTGTGTGAGTTCTCCTAAGTCTTCCATGCAGTAAATTGAATATATCTTTGTGTATATATGTGGTGCAGGTGTCTGAACCTAAGGTTTTAAGTATGCTAGGTATCTCCCCAGTCAATAGTGTACTTTTTTGTACCATTTTTTATTTACAGATGCTCACATATAATACCTAGGTGCCATTTTCTTGTCTTTCTTTAACAGTATTGAACTTTGTGAATATATAGGTTAATTTTTTTCACCTTGGCAGCCGTTATTGTACTTTTCTGTTTTTTCTCTTGTTAAATAGATGTCAGTTCTGTTTACCAGCTTGCCTAGTCTGGAAAGTTTTTTTTAGTAACTTGACATTTTGAGCTCGGGCAGCAACAGGTGAGGACTGGCAGGTGCTGATTTACATGTACACAGCCTAGGTGCAGGGAACTCCTGATAGCCTTCATGATAACGGAAGGACAGTTGCAGTGATGCGGCCGACACAAGCCACAGTTTAGGCTGTTTCAGTCTGACACTGTTGAACAGCCTAGTTAAAATAACACTGTGAAAATGTAGTTCTCGTACACAAAACAGTGTAAAAGGAGGCGGGGCAGGGATGGCACAGGCCTTAAATCCCAACCGTCGGGAGGCAGAGATGGGGGGATCTCTGAGTTTAAGGACAGCCAGAGCTACACAAAGAAACCCTATCTTGAAAAACCCAAAAAGAAAAAAGTAAATGTTTAATATGTGTTTACTATTGAGAAAGCTACATTTTACTATTCAAAGTTTAGAATACTGTGTGGAGTGCTATTTTTTTAGAGCTTTAACTTTATAATAGAAAGGCTTAGTTTCTAAGCAAGGAGAGGCTCATTGTCCTTCTTCCTTCCTTACAACATGGCGAATTCATTCCTTTGCGCTTCCCATCAGGACGGTCTTGTCAGCGTGGGATGGGTGGACTGTGACACCCAGGACAGCCTCTGCAAGAGTTTGGACATCACAGCAAGTACCACTGCTTATTTTCCTCCCGGAGCCACTTTGAATAACAGAGAAAAATCCAGTGTTTTGGTATGTGTAACTTTAAAGAAATTTCTTTGCATGTAATTGGACACATTGTAAGATAATAATTGTTCATATCTTGTGAGTGCTGTGGAAGGAAATTAATTGGTTTGTATCATTTGGTTGTGGGACTCTTCATTACTTGGCACAAACAATTTCTGGGTGTTTCTTACTCAGTTTTAAAAATCTGTTATACGGATTGTTTTCAACCCAGTATTTATATTTAAGGCTATTGTACTTGAAATGACAGAGGAATGTAGTGCATTTTAAGTGCAATGAAAGAAATTTTTGTTCTGAGTTTTCATTGGTTTCCATTTAATTTTAGTTTTTAATGTTGAATATATAGATCTTTAGATTGACTGAGGCTAAAATAACCTATTTTTTCTTTTTCTGTTTATATTTAATATTCATACATGCAAAGAATGTTTGGATCATAGCTCCTCCCCACCCCTTTTCCCTCCCAACTTTGTTTTCTCTTACGTCTTTTATGTATGGTACACCATAATTTGTTTATATGTCTTATTGGTTTTCTCTTACATTATTGTAGCTTGTATTATAAGTTTGAGCTTATTTGTTGACAAATGCCAAATATATAGAATGCATGTATATGGTCCCTGACATATGCATACAAATAGATGTTTTTGTATGTACATATATGTTCTGTCAGTGTGGACACATGAAATGAATAGGTACAGATGGGATTTTCTTTTTATAAATGGGATCAAGTACGGGATAGTTTTTATCACTGTATCAGAAATATTTCTTTGACTATATTTGAATTATTTTAATTATTCGTTTTTATATTACCTTATTTTAAAATATCCACACATCTTTTTAGAAATAATTACTGAATATAATCTAATTATGACATACTTAGATTTGTGCACCCTGTTTTGAGATATATTTATTTGTATATATACTTTCATGGCTATAAGCAGTGTTGTACAATCTTGCATGTTCATCTTGTGTATTTCTTAAAGTATCTTCCTGAAGGGGATACTTGAAAATTTCCCCAGCTCATATTGTCAGATTGCTGTCTACTCCCTAGCCAAAAAAATATTTTATATAAGAATATTTATGCAGGATTGTAAAGGTGACTCAGTGTTTAGGAGCATTGCTGCTCTTCTAGAGGACCCAGGTTTAGTTCTCAGTACCCAAGGTGGCTCACAACTGCCTAACTCTAGTCCTAGGGGATCTGATGTCCTCTTGTGGCCCCCTCTAGCAGCAGGCATGCATGCCATATACATACATAGATTCAGGCAAACACACAGAAAAATACATTTAAAGGAAATTTTAGCCTAAATTTTAATTTTTAATATAGAAGCACATTTAAGAAATTGAGAAGAAAGCTGAGTTTTCAAGTTAAGTAACGTTTTAATTATTAAACATAAATGGTTGAGTAGCTGCGAAGATAGGCACTAACACTATGGTTAATACGCTGTACTTTCTCTTGCTGCATTCTTTGCTGCATATGCTCCGTTGACAGGATGACATAAAGCTCTAGGATAAAGTACAGGCGCAGGTGAAGGCGGTGTGAGGGGGAGGTGTGCTTGCCTCCTGTGAACATCTTGTTTTAAAGCAGAGACTTGACTTTCGGGCATGTTCGAAGAAATTTTTGTCTATGTTTTGCTTTTAAAAATTCATACCTATGTGATTTGGTTTTCTAAAACATCCATAATCGTTTTTTTCCAGCTCTAAGTACTTATTGATAGAAATAATGTAATATTAGAAGTGTTTTAAAAAAAAATCCTAAGAGACCAAAGTGTGGATATTGTGTAAAATGTGGTTAGAACTGTTTTGAAATGTGTTAGAACTGGTTAGAAGCATGTTTTCCTGATGTTGTAGAATTCACTTCAGATTACAGAGAGGATTACCACAGAAAAATTTTACTTATTGAATTAACAACTCATAATTTGTTTATATAATTACTTTTTAAAAAGAAAGAAAGAGCCTAACTTTCTGAAAATATATTTCAGTAAAGAGTCTTCCTACACAAGGCTAGTGACTGGTGACCCAAGTTGCTGTGTGGAGCCTATGTAACAGCACTAGGACACACCAGCTCTACAGCGTCCTCCAGCCTCTCTATACATGTGTGATGTGTGCGCACACATGCATACTAATAGATTTTTTAATTGAAAAAAGTCTGGTTATACAGTATCTTTAGTAGTTACCAAAATATGGCGTACTTTTCAAACAGTCTCATTTGGAATAATTTAAAAAACTGCTTAATTTACATGGTTGTTAAAACTTATTCTTACACCTTAACCTGTAGAAGTTGTAATAAGATGTCAAATACAATAAATGAGAATGTACTTAGAAAGTTTACAATATGGTTCATTTGTTCTAGTTCCTTAATTCATTGGATGCTAAGGAAATATACATGGAAATCATACATCATCTTCCAGACTTCGAACTGCTTCCAGCAAATAAATTAGAGGTAATACTTTTATAGTAATAATAAATGTTGGCAACATTGGAAGTCTTAATATGTTAACAATATAATTTATTTGTTGCTAGGGAGAATCAAAAATAGCAGTTTTGAAGGAATATATTAGTTAATTCTGGGATAATTCTGATTACAGAAATTGCAGTGTTTCTAATTCAAAAGATCTCTACATCCTTGAAACTGAGCTTTGAGAGGACCAGCAAGGCAGGATACGGATGACAAAGCAGCCACAGTCTTGAGTGCACAGCTGTTGTTCACTGGGATTAGGGAGCATCTTCCTAGAGTGTTCACAGTGTGCAGTCAGTAGCAGACTCAGCCCCTTTAATCTGTTCATCATTTAGCGCTGGATTTAGTATCTTTACCAAATACTTTATTAAACCTAAAACATATGATTTCTCCAGCCCTACCTAAGTCTTAAGTTAGTAAAGTCATATTCTTTTCTTGGAACAGCCCTTGCTTTAAGCTTTCTGACTCAGTGACCTATCTCTTATCGTGTACTCTACGGAGCGTTATTACTACTGACTTCAAGAGAACAGTGACTGGATTTAGAGAAGACTTTGAATTAACGAGAAGGGTAGCTAGCGTTTATTTTATGTCAGAGAAATGGACACTGGATCCCTCGCCCCTTTGCTGACCTTGTTCCTTCTTGTCACATCAGGATCGTTTGGCGCATCATCGCTGGCTCGTATTTTTTCATTTTGGAAAAAATGAAAATGTAAATGATCCTGAATTGAAAAAACTGAAAACTCTGCTTAAAAATGAGCATATTCAAGTAAGAAAAAATATACTTTGCCTAGCTTGTGGGCATCCTTGTTTGTCTGTCTTGTTTGTCAATTCTTTTCTCTTTGCACAAATAGCTTTAGTGTCTGTGGATATAATTGGTTGGTAGAGCACTCACGCGGTGTGCATGAGGCTCTGAATTGGACCCTGGTAGTGCATAAACCTGGCAGTAGTGCAGATTTGTGGTCCTTGTCAAAGCAGGAGGGTCAGACGTTCGTGGTCATCCTGACCTAGTTAGAGAGAGGCCAGCCTGGACCACACAAGAGTCTGCAGTCCTGGAAGTGCGTGTTCAGTTTTCTTACTGATACCTTTTGGTGTAGAGACTTAATGCTTAGACCCTTACTGTTGTGTGATTTTGGTCTGTTAGTTCACCTTGTCATTTGCTTTGCTTTAAGGAAATAGGACCTAGCTGTAGTGTCCTGGAACTTGTCCCCACCTCTCTCCTGACTCCTGGAATCGTAGGCTCTGCTATCATGCCCACTGCAGAGCATTTTCCTTTCCTTTTACATTTCTTAAATAGCGCATGGATTATTTTGTTCATTGTCCATGTATTTGTTCCCCATCGTTTGTCTTGATTGCACTTTTACTTCATTGTAGTCTGAGGAGCTGCATATGATACTAGTTGTCAATACTTGTGTGTGACTTATAGAGTCTGTTGTAGTGTTGATGAAAGGGATACTTATTAATACTTATTAATGGCATTCCTTAAATAGTAATGATTGTGAATACAGTCCTATATACATTACTAGGTGTGGAGACTAGAAGTCAGCATTATATGTCAATCCCTGTCAACCACATTTCTGAAATGGTGTCTCACGGAACCTCAGATTTGCCACTTGAGCTATAAGCCCCAGCCATCCTTTTGTCCCTACCTGTCCATCCCTGGGACTAGAGGTGCAAATCACTGTCCCAGGTGTTATTGTTGTTTGATTTCTCTTTGAGATTACAGTTGCATTATTTCTTCTTTCCCTTTCCTCCCTCCAAACTCTCCATACACCTCTCCTTGCTGCTGGCCTTTTTGTTGTTGCTGTTGGTTGGTTGGTTTTAGTTGGTTTTTGTTTATCGAGATAAGGTTTCTCTAGCTTTGGAGCCTGTCTTGGAACTCACTCTTGTAGAACAGGCTGGCCTCTCTCACAGAGATCTGCCTGCCTCTGATTTGCTTCCTGAGTGCTGGGAAGGCATGCGCCACCACCACCACCCGGCTCTCTGTGTTCTTTTTAGCATAATACTAGATACTGAACTCAGGTCCATGTGGTTGTCTAGCGGCAGTTTACTTATTGAGCTGTCTCTCCAGGCCTCTGAATGTAATTTTTGAGTCACATTCTTCTCTACTTTCTGTTCATAGTCCTGGTTCATTTTTCTTCCTGGTCATCTGATTGTTAATAGTATTTTTAATGGCTCTTTTGTCTTAAATACCATGTTTCCCTCCTTGGTCTATCATTTGCTTGTGTTATTTGTGCTATTTTCTTTGACACTGGAACATCCTTTTTCTACATTATTTTTGAAGTGCCTCGCTTGCAAAGTTACCTTTGCTCTACCACAAAATGAAATAGCCCCTATGTTTTTTTTTTCAAGAATATTTTTCTTAAACTCACATTTTCTTGGGAATTTCTTGCAGGTTTATAAATTGTCTAGGAAGCATTCTTTATCGAACTCAGTATTAAATGTAAATGAACCATTCCTGTCCCTTCATTTTATAACTCATTGACTTCTAATGTCATTTGGAGATAGTTGTATGGATATTTAAAAAACTGTATAAAATGTGTTTTATCCAATTCCGTGTTCTACTTTCCAGGTTGGAAGGTTTGACTGCTCCTCTGCACCAGGCATCTGCTCTGATCTCTACGTTTTCCAGCCCTGTCTAGCAGTGTTTAAAGGACAAGGAACCAAAGAGTATGAGATCCACCATGGTTAGTGTCCTAGTTACTTTTCTCTTGCTGTGGTGAAACACCATAACCAAGGCAGCTTTTAGGAGAAAGGGTTTACATGAGCTTATATTCTAGAGGGGTAAAGGGCCATTCACCACTGCAGGCAAACAAGGCAGCAACAGGCATGCAGCAGAAACAGCTGAGAGCTCACGATTGAACTGCCAGCGGGAAACCGTACACACTGGAAATGAGCCTTTGAACTCTCTAAAGTCTATGGTGGTGACACATTTCCTCCAGGAAGGCCACACCTCTAAGCCTCCCCAAACAGCACCACCACCTGGGGACCACCCATCCTAGTGAGACTAGGAAAGTCACAGAAACGCATCTTAGCTTTCAAATAGAAATATTCTGTGATTTGTATTTTGTGGACACAGTTATTGTCAAGAATTTGCTCTCACTAGCAAATATGTAGAGAGATATTTTAATTATATAGTTAATAATTTTATTATGCTTATTCTTTTAAAGGTCTTTTTTAACATTTTGATAACTATTTCAGCTAAAAATCTGAGGGTGGCACATCCCCGTGTGGGGATTTATTGGCAAAGCAAGCACCCCCTGTGGTCTCCGTCTCAGCATCCCTCCTCATTCATTCTCTCAGCTAACCGGTAGCCCTGCCTGCCTGAGAGCTCCGACTTCATTAACTGCTTTGTCTGATGTTCTGAGTAACAGATAACTGATTCAACAGAGGCTTCTTTCTTGAGCCTCTCCCTGTTTATCTCTGCTCTCTTAGTATGAGGTAATAGAGTTGCAAGACAGGAACTCTTGGCTTAAATACTCTTCTGTTTCTCTAAGGAGACACCATGACCAGTGCAGCTTAGAAGAGAAAGCATTTAATTTCCTTGCTTACAGTTTGAGAGGGTTAGCCCATGACCATCATGACAAGGGGCAGGCAGCAAGTTGGTAGTCATAGTGCTAGAGATACCCCAAGAGTTCACATCTGATGTACAAGTTGGAGGAAGAAAGAGACTGGGCCTGGTGTGAGCTTTTGACACCTCAAAGCCCACCGCTAGTGACATACCTCCATAAGGCCACGCTTCCTAATCTTTCCCAAACAGTTCCATCAGTTGGAAGCTAAATATTCAAATGTGTGAGCCTATGAGGACCATTCTTATTCAAACGACAGTAGCTGTGCTCTCAAGAAGTTTGGACGACAGTGTGAGAGGGACAGGAGAGCTCTCTAGGGAGAATGTGACAGATGCTCAGTGGCCACCACGTAAATCTGAACAAGACCCAGGGGGCTTGTCCTTGTCATAGGTCAGTGGCAGCGTGTGAATTGAGCATGAACTGCTTAGCTGCTTAAAGTCATTACAGAAGTAAAAGAAGTAGGGGCCATTTAGCTTAAAGCAGTGAGTCGTGACCCCCTTGGCAGACTTCTGTCTCTAAAAGTATTTACATTATGATTCATTACAGTAGCAAAATCACAGTTATGAGGTAACAACAAAAATAATTTGATGATGGGGGTCACAAGGACATAAGGAGTTGTATTAAAGGGCAGCATTAGGAAGGCTGAGAACCCCTGGGCTAAAGGAACCGTGAGCAAAGATGTGACAGGACAACCCTGACCACAGGACAAGCATTGTCAGATCACAGCTCCCAGGGAAGAGGAGCACTGAAGATGAAAATGTTAAATAAGTTGCCCCCAACATAGGCACACACAAGTGACTATAAGACCTGAACTTAGGACTCTAAGCTCTGTTAGAGCCTCAAAGAGAGTTAGGTTATACTCTGAGCCATGTTGACCTGAACTCTATGTACCTCAAGCTCAAACTAGCCTTGAACTTGCAGTCTCCCTGCCTCGGGCTCTGTAGTGCTAAGATTACACCTCTGTGCCCAGTTGGAGTGGCATATGTTACCTATGAAATGTTCCCCTACCTCCTCTGTTCTCTTTGCCTTGTTTTGGATCCGTCACCACCTTTGTCTACAGTTGTTCTTTCTCTCGTCTGCACTCGGCACCCAGCACGCTATTTTCATGCCACTGCTCTGCATTTTGAATCTTCTGGAGAATGAGTGTTGGGCTCCTCATATAGCAGCAATGGCATTGTCTGTTTTGCTCACTGTTCTGTCCCCAGCACCTGGATTATGTCAGGCATGTCTAGGAACACTGTAAGAGTTGTTGCAGGGTCAGGGTGCTTTCACACCTCTTTCTGCCTGTTCTCGTAGCCTCGTTGCCCACCTTTGCCCCCCTCCCCAGATAATCTTAGCTTCACCCACTTTTGACTCCTGAACATACCATGGTCTTCAGTCCTTCTGCTGTCGCACATGACTCTGCCTTCCTTCTGAGTTAGTTACTCTTTCCACTTCTCCAGATATTAGCAAACCCCAAATTACCCGTCCAGACTTACTCTCGTACCCTAGGAGCCTGTAAGCATTGTCCCTTTATGTTGCTAATAACTATACTGCACCTTGAGCTCAGCACCTCTGTGTCCCAAGTAAAATACACAGAATAGAAAATAGAAAATGATGTGAGCCGTATTTAACTTATGCCCCAAAGAATTTTAGAGACTTGAAGAGAAAGCAGAAAGGTAAAGTGTTTGAGTGTGAAGTAGTATTTTTTACCCAGATAACAACCATTTGGTGGTTAGGAGTCTGGGAACAGCCATCTTAGTTTCTTGTGACACTGCAGTCAAGGTAGATGAAGGTCAACATGGCCTGCGGGGTAATCAGAAAGCTTCATGGAGCCAGAGGCCTTGGTTCTTCACTGTGTGCTGCAGTTTAGATTGCTAACAGTGTGCTCACTGACTAATCCCAAAATAAGTTACCTGAAAATGAGAAAGCAAGACAGAAGTAACACATGAGATCACAGCCCTGTATTCTGGTGGTCACTTTTACGGAAGTAAATGGCATTGGAACTGTCTTGGAAGGAAACTGGGCTTCAGTAAGTAAGTGTAGATTGTACTGACAAAGAAACTGAGGTAGAACAATCTTCTGAGATTAGAGGAAGCCCTGAAAGAACAATCGCCACGTTAAGATGTAAAGTATGGACAATGGCTACCCAGTAGAGGAGGTGATAAAACACAGGCGGTTATTTACAGACTTGAGATAAGAAGAGAGCCCTGTTGATCTTAGGCCAGCAGGACTTCAAAGATGGGAAAGGTCATTGTTGAGAGACGACTAAGACAAAGATGATCTCTGATCTTCTGGGGAAAGGCACTGGAATTTCATCCTAAGAGAAAACAGGGAGATACTTCATTTTAGAAAAGTCACTGCCCAGGGTAGGTGGGAGGCAACGTTAGAAGGGACAGCAGAAGCTGCCTGGTCACTTCGGGTAGGACTGCCATAGAAAGATGGTACCTAAGAGGTCAATAGACCAGTTTAAACCTTTTAGAAACTCAGTATAATTTAGTTTTTGTTAGTATATAGGGGATTAAGAGAGGAGTCCTGTAATTGTCCTAATTTTATGTAGTGAATTGGACTTGGAGTAATGGGACCTTTTAGTGAGGAAGGATTAGGAGTCGACAGGGAGTGTGTAGATCACAGTTGAGTATATACCTTGGCTTCAGTAGAGAAATGTAAGCCAAAAATGAAGACATTAAGTTGTGTGTTAATGGTAAAGGCCTGAGTGAGTATGAGTTAATGTGAGTGAAACAGGAGAACCAGTGATCGGGACCACCTTTCAGGGTGCTCAGGAAGAAAACTGAAGCAGGTCAGGAAACAGCACTAAAGAAAACAGGCAGGAGAGTAACATCACTGTCATTCCATGTGTAACTAGTGGTCACCTGTCTTGTCTGTTGTACCATGATAGTAGGTATGTGTCTGACTCAGTGCTCACCTTCATTTTGACTGCTGATTAAGTCAGAAGGTACTTGGGGAAAATGGAGTCTCTTATCGTTAAGAAAGGTTGTCTGCCAAGCCACAGCATGCTCTTCAGGCTGTGGCAAAGCATTGAATGCACTTAAGTTTGATATTTATTGCTTTCTAAGGGTGACTGTAGTAGCCGTAGGAAAATGGGTGCATTCACTAGTGTGGCTGTTGAAGTAGCAGGGGGCATGGGGCTAGGGCAAGAGATGGAGTGGACATAATCATAGGGGAACAAGTAGGCAAGAATCCTCTGGGTGGTCTCATTTAGGCAACTGGGTAACAATCTGCCAAGTCTGAGAATATGAAAAAGAAACACATAGGGGTTGGGGAGAGGGTGGCCCATTCTAAAACAGATACATTAAGTTTCAAATATCAAGTACATTTTTCCACTGGACAATTTGTAATACATATTTCAAATTCAAGAGAATACTAAAGGGATTATTGTATTTATGAGGTGAGAAAGCGTTCCTCAGAGGCCTTGTCATTTAGTCCAGGAAACAGAAGAATGCCCAGTAGAAGGGATTCCTGGCACAGCAAGCCAAGGAGAGGGTGTGGAGCACAGGAACCCACCAGAGCCAGTGCATCCATAGGCCTTCTTGTTTCTTATATTTTAAGTACTAAAATTAGTACTAAAATTAGAATGTTTCCATACATACAGAGAGAGCACATACTTTAATTTCTCTCAATTTATAGGAAAGAAGATTCTGTACGATATACTTGCTTTTGCCAAAGAAAGTGTTAATTCCCATGTTACCACACTTGGACCTCAGAACTTCCCTGCAAGTGACAAGGAACCATGGCTTGTTGACTTCTTTGCCCCGGTGAGCTGTTTTTATTTGTCATCTCAAAAAGCCGTCCTCTCGACAGCTGGAACATCAGTCCTAGAACTGGGGGCCCTGCTGCTCCTCAGGGCGCTCCCAGGACGGAGGCTGTGGCAGAATGTGCTGTGGCACAGACTGCGGCCTCAGCGGAGACAGCGCAGGTCTCCCTCCCCTGTCCTCACTCATGCTCACTCCTTTCTTCCAGCGCAGGTCTCCCTCCCCTCTCACTCATGCTCACTCCTTTCTTCCAGCGCAAGTCTCCCTCCCCTGTCCTCACTCATGCTCACTCCTTTCTTCCAGCGCAGGTCTCCCTCCCCTGTCCTCACTCATGCTCACTCCTTTCTTCCAGTGGTGCCCGCCCTGTCGAGCTCTTTTGCCAGAGTTACGGAAGGCATCAACGCTGCTCTATGGCCAGCTCAAAGTTGGTACACTAGACTGTACAGTTCATGAAGGACTCTGCAGCATGGTAAGACGTCCAGTATTAAAACAACCTTGCAGGTGCATGCCTCTTTATGGCAGTAATAGTGAAACAGTTTCAGCAAAATAGTAATTGTAGTTGAACTGTAGATAGATCTGTAGATGGCTGACTGCATGTGACTTTGTGTACCAAACTTAGGCATGTGTTCATTTGAGTCATAAAATACTTCCAAAATTTTCCATTTTCTTTAAGTCTTTGTACTTTTGTAACATAGTTTTAAGTTTTAGTAGTCTGCAGTTTATTCATTGGATTTCTTTTTACTTGTCAGTCTGAGTAGTTTGATTTCAGCAGGCATGATATCCGGTTTAAAAGAACTGCTCATTTTTACGATGTGGAAGTGGCAGTATGTCTACGTGGGTGATGGATGACATTGTATATTAAACGTACTCTGGTTGTTATGAATAGGGTAAGCGTGAACCAGACATGGAGAGGTATAGATGATGTAAGAGTAGCCATGAGTGGATGGGAATCATAGCTATGTGAATTCATAGTAGTTTATTTCCTTTCTATAATATGAATCTTTAAACTCAAAAACTAAAATGTTAAAGAAAAAAATGACAAAAGGAAAACCTGTTTCTTAATACATGCTAGAAGGTAAATGTTTGGCTTCACTATTCAAGAAAATACAAATTACATCAAAATGTTGATATCTTCCCTTTGACAGAAGAAACTTATAACAATATTCAGAATGGTGCGGTGAAATCCTGGCACATCTGCATGTGGATAAGCAGGCTACGGTGTGGCTCAGTGACAGCAGCACTTGCCTCACATGTCTAACTCCTGGGTTCAAGCCCCGGCATTGAGAAAGACAAAATCTTAAAAAATAGAATATAGAATGAAAAGGGCAGATTACATAGCAGCAATTAAGTATGATAAAAATCACAGAAAAGTCTTTAAATACTCAAAACAGTACAGTGTTCTGCTTGACGATAATGTAGATGTAGTGAAGTTTAAAATACCAACAGATTTGACACCCGCTAATTTCAGCAGATTGGGGAGGAGTGGGGCCAAGGAAGACGGTGTCAACAACAAGCCAGTATGGCTAATAACTATTAGTCATTAGTAAGGGAAAATGTGTAGGTATTTATGAGGTTATTCTCATAGTTTTAGTATGTTTGAAATTAAAGTAAGTTGGGGTAGCTGTTAGTGTGTTTTAAAGAAATAAATAAAAGAGCCATTAGTATCTTGTGTCCTTTATGTAATTTGGAAAGTAGATGCCAACCAAAGGTGCAAAATCATCATGAGTAACATTAATTCATCTTAAACCGTTTGGTTGTTCTATATTTTATATCAAGTAACTGCACTATCAACAATTAAGGAAAGTGTAAGGACTAAAAATACAGTATGCTCACCTGAAGGAAGCCTCATTCATGCGCACCCTCCAGTTGGTTTACCAGGTCTGTAAGGTAGGTTTGGTGATGTTAACTAGTGAGATTGTGTGTGGCTAGGGCACAGCAGACAATATGAACTTGTAAAGTTTTAGCTAGTCTCTTAACCTAATAAATGCTTTGAATTCACACATTTTCAAAACTTCATAATGTTTCTAATTTTTCTAGAATTATGAATCTTAAAATTTTCAATTTATTAATGGGTTCTTATCAACTTGAGGAGCCATAGATCAGCTACAGCAGATCACACGTCTATAGGTGGGGAAATCACTTTGTACCTTAAAACTACAAAACGCTGCCTGGGCTGGCGCCCATGTTAACTGTGAAGAGGGAATTAAATATTTTACACTACAAGAACTGTCTTGAGTAAAGAATAAAATGACCATTTTCTTAGAGCATGACACTAAGAAATACAAAATACTGTCGTGTTCATTTATTCTTGCTGGTTTACGGTGGTGCTCATCGCCCCTTAGGATGACCCCAGTACTGTCATGAGACAAAGGGACCGATGGGTCTTCTCACAGTCTCTTCCCTCCTAGTTTGAAGAGAGCAAATAGATGAAGAGCATACTAATCAATTTCTCTGGCTCACTTCCTGCGTTTTGGTGCCATTGGACTTTAATAAATAATGATTAGCTCCATCAGTACAATCTTTAATGTGTTGCCTCTGTTAAATTTGTACATTCTTCTCTTCCGTCACCAAGAAAACGGCAGTAGATTTTACAGTCCTATTAAACGGTATAGAGACATGGCTCAGCAGTTAAGAACATTTACCTCTGGGTCTTACTGAGGACTCAGGGTCGGTTTTCTGTACCCACATGATGAAAACAGCTATCTGTAAGTCCAGTTCCGGGATCAGGCACCCGCTTCTGACCTCCTGCAGCACCAAGAAGCACATGGTGCATATATGAACATTCCAGCAAAACATCCATACACACAAAATAAAATATCTAAAATGATGTGTATGGAGTTGAAACAGATGGGTAAAGTGTATGAATTTCTTCTTCCTCACAGTATAACATCCAAGCTTATCCAACGACAGTGGTATTCAACCAGTCCAGCATACATGAGTATGAAGGGCACCACTCTGCGGAACAAATCTTGGAGTTCATAGAGGTATTTTCAGCTAGAGACTGTGGCTAGAAGTCTTTCTGTTTACATGTATACTTTGGATAACTGTGTTATGACTTACTATTTTTGTGCCAGAAGATTGTTTGTGAAAAACTTTTTTTAATTTAAGCCTTTGGTTCTGTTTTGTTGTTACCTACTATGGTGTCTTGTATATGGGAGACACTGCTACTGAATATGTGAGATTAGAATTTCCCGTGAAGCCTGTCACCATTTGCCTGTTTCCTCTCAATGCAGAAGCCAGACATTCTGCAAGAAACTTTGGCATTGCTGGCACAGCATCTCCATGGTGTTAATTCAGTCTTGACTGGATCATTACAGGGGCTTCTGTCCACTAGTGTCCATTCTGCTCTGTTGTATTCATCTGTCCTTCTGTTTTAATGGCTGTCCTAGTAAAACTAATGTGTTAATTACTGTGATACAGGCCTGAGGCTCTCTTAAAACTGCATTCGGAATATACAGTCTCAAGAAAGGTGTATAGCTCCTCTATTTAAATACCAAAAAATAATAGTAGTAGGCTTTGTGTTAGTAATAGGCTTTGTGTTAGTAATTAAGTGGTTATTTCTAAACATTATATATGTTTAGTATATAATAATAGCATTAACATGCCTGTGTACTATCTGGATTACTCCCAGAACTTGATTATATGCTCTACTTATGTAGTTTCCAAGATACCTCTTTTCCCAGCCTTCAGGGATTTCAGTGCTAATGTGAAAATATATCTTCTAAGAAAACTGATGGGCAAAATTCAAACTTAACAAATTTGGTAATTCACTTTTTAAAGCAATTCATGATAGATTTCTTTCAAATATCTCTTAAGTGTCCTTTTGATTTCTCTAAAATAGGAACTTTCTAAATGACATAACCCAGCAACTAGCCAGAAGTACATGAAAAACTTAGTGTATATAATAATTTTTTTCTTTTTCTTTTTAGGATCTCAGAAACCCTTCAGTGGTGTCTCTGACACCCACCACTTTCAATGAACTAGTCAAACAGAGAAAGCATGATGAAGTCTGGATGGTCGATTTCTATTCTCCATGGTGCCATCCCTGTCAGGTCCTAATGCCAGAGTGGAAACGAATGGCCCGGGTATAGTAACGTCACACTTGCTGAGATTGTTTGCTCAACAGTTACTTTAAACCGAGGTGATAAACCTATAACTAGATGATTTATACAGACCTGATTGAATCGTTAAGACCCATCGCTGTCCCAGCCTACTAACTGAACCGTCTGATATGCTTCTGAACAAAATACTGCCAGTGTTAGCCCTAAGGTCATCTTCATTTCCTGTTTAAATTTTTCTGTCATTTTATTTTTAGAGCTTACAGATAACATTTCCTCACAATATTGTGGGTCTTAAAAATAACCAGCCTTAGTCAGGAAGTGTGCTGGTGCTGGCATTCAGAAGGCTGACCCAGAAGGATCAAGAGTCAAAGATTATCCTGGGCACAAAGATGCCCGCTCTGTCTTTAAAATAGACAAACTAAAACTAAGCAAAACAGAACATAAGCTCAAACAGTAAGACATTTATATAAATTTCCTATAAACAGTATTATAAAATACTGAATGGAAAATGAAATCAGTAGTTCTTATCCCTCAAATAAAAATAAACGGAGTTAAAGTGAGTTATTGTATCTTAACATTTAAGATTATGTATTTTTATGCTCTTTTGATAAAAATGGAATGTGAGTCAGACAATACTTACACCTCCATTAGAAAAAAATATATTTGATTGCGAGCATGGGGACCATGGGAGAGGATAGAAGGGGAGGGGAGAAGAAAAACATATATAGCTCAATAAAAACAATTTTAAAAAATAATATTTTTTGAAAAGTACTAGATTATGTTTTGGCTACTAGCATTGAAATTTTCCTGCATGGTAAATGAGCCGGTTATTTCATCTGCAGTAGCTATGGGAAGCTCTTAATTACTTTAAAAAAATTATAAAGTATAAATTTATTAGTTTAAATGGCCTATTTCAAATCTTTATCCATTGTTCCTGTGACCCTGATAAATAATAAAATACTCACTTTATAATGATTATTTAACACATACAAAAGTTGTCATGAGGGCTGTAGAGTTGCCTCAGCAGTTAGGAGCACTGGCTGTTCTTAGAGACAACTCAGCACTCTCTCCCATCTTAATTCCAGATCCAGGGGTTCCAGTGCCCTCTTCTACCCTCCAAGGGCAGTGCACACACATGGTACACAAAATGCAGGCAGAACTCTCATACACATAATTTTCTTTTGTACTTTAAAGTTATAGAGAATTTTACTCCAGTCATTGACCCATGTGTTGACTTTGTTCTTTTGTAGACATTAACTGGACTGATCAGTGTAGGCAGTGTGGACTGCCAGCAGTATCATTCTTTTTGTACCCAAGAAAATGTTCAGAGATACCCCGAGATAAGATTTTATCCCCAAAAGTCAAATAAAGCTTATCAGTACCAGTAAGTATTCTCTCAAATTTGAAGACATCTCTTAAAATCCTTGGTTATACAGTTAGCCCAGCATATATGATTGGGAGGCCACCACTGGGTGAGCCCGAGGATGATGATGAGGGAACTGAACGGTAAAGCTAGTTACGTTCTAGTCAAGATGCTGTGAGAGGAAGGACTCATGCTTGTTAAGTCCTTGCTGGCTCCGCTCCCATCCGGTCCTGGCCTGCATCATTTGCAGTAGTCCTCACACTTGGTGGGGAGGAGTCATACAGTCCTGCCGCAGAGAAGGAACTCACCATATCACACTTTGTGACACACCTGCTAGGCTTGGAGTCTGAGACCTACACCCAGGACTGCCCTAGTGTACACCCATCCTGTACTAAGTAGGTATTCAAAAAACAAAACACAATCGCTATTAAGAAGTAAAGATTGAGCCGTGAATCTCTTGAAAAAATGCAAGAATCAGCTCTGGAGAATCACAAAATCACGTACAGTTCTGGGTTAATGGGGGGGTACTTATGAAAAATATATTTGAAGTCATAACTCTTAACATACTTTCTAGGAAGAGACACTCGGTGACATTAACTAGTCAACACCTTTTTTTTAATTGCTACAGTATGATTGTTTCTTGACGTATCCAGTAATAGAAAATACCGTCTACAGCTTTGTATTCTCTTTCCTTCCTTCAGTAGTTACAACGGCTGGAATAGGGACGCTTACTCCCTGAGAAGCTGGGGGCTCGGGTGAGTAATTGTACTGCTGTTGAATAAAACTGATTTGGAGCAGCGTATTCTGTGTGCGCAGTTTCCTGAGTTAGAATTCTAGCATTTGAAACCCTTGGACAGGCTGTTTTATGAAGGCAGAACCAAGTGTCATTCCATCACTCTCCTTTGAACCATTGCTAACTTGGGAAAGCTTGTGGGATTGCCGTAGACAGCTTGCTTTGCTCCTGTTTAATGAGAAACGATGTGTGGCCCCTTACTGCAGGTTTCTACCCCAAGCGTCCATAGATCTAACACCTCAGACCTTCAGCGAGAAAGTTTTAGAGGGGAAGACTCACTGGGTGGTTGATTTCTATGCTCCTTGGTGTGGACCTTGCCAGAACTTTGCTCCAGAGTTTGAACTCTTGGCTAGGGTAAGTATTGTTGTCTAGTTAGTTAAATAAGTAAATTTTACTCACATGCATGTTTTAATAATTGGTTAAAACATTGTAAACTAATTTTTAATTTAGTTCTTAAAATAAAAATTATCTCTCAATTTAAAAAAATTGTTCCTATAGCTGCAATCTGTCTTTCTTGAGACAGGTTTCTCTTTGTAATGCTGGCTGACTTTGAATTCCCCATGTAGAGTAGGCCAGTCTCAAACTCAGAGGGAAAAACTAATTGCAGATATCTTATGTTTGAGGTGCTTGGAGGCATTCACGAAGAGCAGTTCAGTAGAGTAGAGTAGCACATCAAGGAAGAGTCATCAGCACAGGATTGTGTAAGAGCTCACCGAGAGCGAGAGCGTCATAGTGGATACCCAAAGGTGGGGCTCTGGTGGCATGTACTGAGCTCAAGGTAAAGAACGAGATCCCTGTGCTGGAAAAGGGTGGGGTTTGGGGACTGTAAGTAAAGTAGGAAAGATGAGGCAGGTGTGGACAGCGCCATAAAGCAGACGTGAAGATGAAGTCAGGAAGGTGTCTGTAGGTTAGGTCAAGGAGAGGTCCCTGTGGCCTTAAAACTGTTCTGCTGCTGAGAATGATAATAACTGAAGTCAGTTGAGAGCACCACACACATAGCTGGTGATGGAGGGATGGAACCCAGATGGCAGCGTGCGTGCTGCTGCTGAGAGGGAACCCTCTGTGACCTCTGCAGTGCATGGGAAAGAGTCAGAGTTGGCCTTGACAGTGCAGAAGGAGTGAAATCTGACCTGGATAGTGTAGATGGTATGCTCAGCCATGCACTAGACCAAGAACGCCAATTAGGATTAAAGGCAGATGTTGGGGTCAGAGTTAAAACCTCGGGGTGCTCCTGAGAAAAGACTTCATGTCAGACAAACGGCAGCTAGTGGGCAGTTTAAAGAGCTTGAGAAAAGTACAGACAACCTCACTTGAGTGGGAAGAATTAGACTGAGATTTAAACATGACAAATCCTTAAATACATAAAGATCTGAAATATATTATGTTGGCTATGTAGTTACCAAAATAGTTTATGCCGAAGATACAATGGCAAGACCTGTGGCTATTTTTGTTGTTTTTCAGATGATCAAAGGAAAAGTGAAAGCTGGGAAAGTGGACTGCCAGGCTTACCCCCAGACATGCCAGAAAGCTGGCATCAAAGCCTACCCGAGTGTTAAATTTTACCGCTATGAAAGATCAAAGGTATGTCCAGGCTTTCGCTCTGAGCCTTCTTTCAGCTGGCCAACTCTGCTCGCTCTCCAGTTTGTCCCTTCATCTTTAAAAATATTTCTTATTGAAACATCTTTTGCGCTGTATGGAGGAATCTTAAACGGTTTTCTGGTCTGCGTGCTCTCGGCCACCTTATAAACTTGGTGCTCCGTGTATGGAAAGACACCTAACCAGACCTTAATGCGTGGTGCCTCTGAGTTGTAGGGTTTATTTTGTGAAGTTCCATATTTGCTACTTTTTACTATAATGATTGCTTTTTTTAAATGTTTCCTTACAAGAAAAAAAATTGAAGGAAATTATTTTATAATGCTTTTGAAATAGCCTTAGTAATAGCCTTTTTGAGGAATATGTACTAAGGATTTAGATTACAAGTAGGGTCCTTTCTTTGGTTATACTTGTTTTGGGGCACCGCTAGAAATGCCTTTTTTTTCTTTTTTCCTTTGTTGGTTTGGTTTGATTTTGTTTGTTAGGAAACTTGCTTTGTAGAACAGACTGGCATTGTACTCACAGATATCCACCTGCCTCTGACTATTGGGGTTAAAGACATACGCCACAGTGCCTAGCTGTGTTAAGTTTTCAGTCAAAGAAACCAAAGCTCTAGACAAAATCTCAACAAACCAAGGTCTGTGAACACTGAGTCATAAGTTGCATCTTTCAGTTGACAAAATTGTTAACTGAACCCACATAAGGGCCTGTGCAGTCTTCCCAGGTACAGTAAGGTGGTTTTCACAGAACTATGACACTGTAACAAGAGTATTGATCTTTCTAAGACAAATGAAGACACATTTTTTTCTACTAAGTTATTTTGTAAGAAATTAAATGAAGGAACTAGGATGTGAGCTTGATGGGACGCTTGTCTTCGTGGTTTTCCTTCTGTAGTACTGAAGGTGAACAGTGCTCCCCTCCCCAGTTCAGCCTTCTACACACAATGTGCCCACCAGATGAGGCTTCAGGGTCAGTTTGTGCCCCCACAGTTCTGCTCCTGTTATTGTCCTTTTGAGTCTGGGTTAACTGCTCTGCAGAGTGATGTACTTGAAGAAACTTGAATTTCAAACAGCTTTGGGACAAAAGAACGTTAAGGCATGAGTAAGCAAGCTTTTTGTGTGGAAATGTCATTTTTTGATTTAAGTATTTAAAAGATAACATGAGTGTTTTTAATTTTAGAAAAGTATTTGGGAAGAGCAAATAAATTCCAGAGATGCAAAAACTATTGCTGCCTTAATTTATAGAAAATTGGAAACTCTCCAAAGCCAAGGAAAGAGAAATAAGGTAAGAGCCAGGCCTACAAGTGATTGGCAGGTTGCCAAGGTGTATTCTTAGTATGCATTCCATGAAGAAATAACTATTCAAAGACATTTTCACTTTGGAGAATGTGACAGCCAAGATTGTATCCTCTAGATAATGAAATGGCTTTGAAATTTGTATACTCACCATTTAACAAAATGATCAAGCTTCTTCCATAAATAATTTGGACACCAATGTACCTAGCAACATCTCTAATACACCAAACTAGGGAAAGACAGGTCACTCACAAACAGAGTAGATAAGCAAAATGTGGCATATCTGTGTAGTAGAGTCTTGTTTACCTAAAAAATGAAGAATGCATCCATGCTACATGGTGAATTTTGAAAAAATACTTAGCTGAATGAAGCCAGTCACAAAAGGCTGCATATTGTATAGTTCTGTATATGTAGAATGTTCAAAACTAACTAGTTAGTTCAACCACTGGCCTAGTGGTGGGCGGGCAGGGTGAGAGTAGACATGGCACTGTCTTACTAAGAATAGAGAGGAATTTGACTTTTAAATGCAGAAACTGTTCTGAAAACTGCTATAACTCTTGAGTGCACCACTGAACTTTCATTGTGGATTTTCTTTCTTTAATATGTGAAATATGCCAGCCAGGCTTCCTGCTGCCCACCTTTAATCCTAGCTCTCATGGGGCAGAGGTAGGCAGGTCTGAGTTTGAGGCCAGCCTGGTCTACTTAAATTCCAGGCCAGCCAGTAGTAAGGTCTTATTTCCAAAATAATTTTTTAAAAGAAAATTATACAGCAATGTTATTAAAAATAGTGATATGGCTAATAGTTATTGTTTAGTGTAAATAAAATATTGAGTATTAGCAGTAAATATCCTAGAACTTCAGCATATTTTAGATAGCCAAGTTTCTTTTGCACTTGGTATAGGGGGAATGTGTATTAGACCATAATCCCTTAATCCTAAATTTGTGTCTACCCATCAGCACTGCAGAGTCCTGCCTGTTGCCCTCCTGTGGCCAATTTGTTTGCTCCCCTTTGAGACTGTTCCCAGCATACTGAGAAGCAGTTGCAGGAGCAGGATTTACTACAGTCTCTTCTAACGCTGGAGGAGGAACAGAGACACAGCCTCTGGAGAGGGTCAGACTTTGTGAACCAGTTAACTGGAGACCTAAGTGGGGAAAGGTTTCTAGAGCCTAACATGTTATCCCATCTGTGGGACAGGGGCAGAGGAGATGCCAATTCATGTCTTCTTGATCTCTAAAGTAAACATGTTCTTCTAATGATTTTAAAACTTAGGATTTTAACTTATGTTAAATATTTTTAAATGCTTTATTACTCATAAACCAAAATACCATAACTGAAATTAAGAAAAGGAACCTGCCAGATATCACTTAGTGTCTTTGCTGCTGCTGCGATCGAACACTCTGACAGACTCACAGCTCCATGACAGTCATGTGCCCCCCCCAGGGAAGTCCTGCAGGCACGGGGCGGGGGGAGCAGCTGCATCACACCCAGTCGGGACACATGCTGCTGCCCAGTGCTTCTCCATCTACACAGTCCCAGTCCCTGCTAGGAAATGACACTGTCACATAATCATGATAACCCCACAGGCGTTTGCAGAAGCTTCTCTCTGGTGATGCTAGGTTCTGTCAAGTTGACATTAGTAGCCATAACACTCAGGGAGTATGGCACACTAGTTGCCATACCTTCTGTGGGCAGGTGAGACTGACCTTGCCATTGTTAATGAAGCAGGGAGTGTCTTGTGTTATACTCCATCAGTAAGAACATATTGATTAGCTTGTAATACCTTTTTCTATTAATTAACCTTTATGTTAATACAGGATGAGCTTTGATGATGTTGAAGAAAAAAATTTTAAGAAAAAAGAATCTGGAAAATAACATCAGAAGATCCATTTTCCAAACATTAAGATGCTCTTGAGGAAGCAGATGCAGTGACCTTGACCTTGCAGTCGCCCTGTGCCAGCTAAGCTCCTCTGTGCTTCCGCAGTCTGCAGAC
Organism: Ellobius talpinus; assembly: GCA_001685095.1. Classification (NCBI taxonomy): domain Eukaryota; kingdom Metazoa; phylum Chordata; class Mammalia; order Rodentia; family Cricetidae; genus Ellobius; species Ellobius talpinus. The sequence goes on along the minus strand of LOJH01003147.1, from coordinate 6,961 downwards.
ACTTCCTGTCTGGGGCCGGCAGCGGCATCTGAGAAGGAAGGCCACATGTGGTTCTTGGCTGCATCTTTGTTGTTGTTGTTAATCCCTTTAGAAATGCACACACCATTCTTAGCTCAGGGCCATACAGGAGTGTTCCCTAGGCCGTGTGCAGTGCAGGCACTGGTTCGCTGACTACCAGGCTGATGTTTGTGCACCTGGCTCTCCGTGTGCACCTGTTATATGCTGTTTGTACAGAGTGGACTTGGGTTTCTACTGTAATCTTATGATGATCCTGACAGAAAGTGACTTGGTTTTCCATCACCCCTCTACAAATTCTGCCTTTGACCATATATTTTATTTTGGCTACTTTCACAGTATGGCAAAATAAAAGCGTACCCATTTTTCATACTGTGTACTAGTGCATATACAGAGGTTCTCCTTTTGTTTTCTCATAAGAATTGGAGAGATATTCTTAACACAACAGTGAATGTAAAACTCTTGTAAACTATGATTCTAGAACAAAGTAAGGAAAGTATTTACAGCAGTTAAACGGACAGCATCAGAGTCACGAATGTAAGTCCCTGGAGCCCCGTGTCTTCACGGGCACACATTCTTTTGCTTGCTTTCATAAATGTGTTCCTGCTGACGGTTTGTTTTATTTGCGGTGTCTCCTGATATTTACATATTTGCCTCTGGGGTCTCTGTTGTCATCATTCACATTGATTTACTCCTGTCCAGTCTTCACAATTCAGATAGGAACAGTAATTTTAGATTTATTTTAATGTGGCTCATGGTGATATTGTTCCTCAGTTATTCCTGTCAAATGATGTCTTTTTCAGTAAAGAATTGCCATAGCAACTGCAGTTATTTTTACTGAAATCAAGCACATGATGGACTCTCTCCATTTCTCAGTTGTTTGGACTAAAGGGCCACAAGATTTCTCCTGTGACTTAAAACCCTGAGTGCCCTCTATTTTAATTCTCTCTTAGAGTGTGTGGGATGGTCAGAGGACACCAGTGAATAAAGTCAAATGATTTTTCTAAAATTCTCTTGAAGATCGTTGTTTGGAAGATTTTTATCACTGTACCGTACTCCCTCTTCTGTCTTCATAAAGCTTACACCATAGGTATGATTTACGGAAAAGCAGCGCGCTCTGTTCTCAACGCTAAACCATTCAGGTTCTCCTCTGTTTTATTATTCAGCTCCCTTGACTCATTTTTTTGTACATGTGAGCAGACATGGCAGTTACCATTCCTAACCTACTTTTTGAATCATGACTGATAATGGCAAAAGCCTTTCATATATTAAATTTGAAAACATGGAATTTCTTTCTAAAATGGCTTGTTTATGTGAAATTCCCCCGAATGACTGCCCAGTGAAGTCTTACTTAGAAAAGGTCTGCTGAGTTAGAGGACTGGCCTCGTGCATCCCGCTGTACTGAGGCACAGAGTACACAAAGGAGCCCACAGACCACCCTCCTGTCACAAACACATCAGTAGTGGCTAGGTACTGAGATTACCGCCTGTAATTATTTCCTGTACTTGTTGATAAACATTTTATAGGCAGTAAATTAAACAGTGTCTGTTTTCTTTCCTTAAGCTATATGCAAATAGAAGGTGTGTGGAAACTAGAACCTCCTGGGACATCAGGTTAAGTCACCTGGATCTAGAGTGACCCACCAACAGTGTTGCTGGATCTTCCAAAACTGGCTGGCAGATGAGAACACCTCTGAGGAGTACCACATGTAGCGTGCAGTTTTCATCAGCAACACCATTCTTGCACACAATGCATCCTAGCATACCGGAACAAATTCCGGGAGGCAGGCTGTGGGCATTAATACCTTTTTATCCAAGAGTGTATTACTGTAGGGACTGGGGAGATGGTTCACTGGGTAAAGCACATGGCCATGCAAGCCTAAAAATCTGAGAACCCAGCTAAAGCCAGATGAGGTGGTAGTGTACTTACGTAATTCCAGCATTCCTGGGTGGGATTGGAAGGCAGGGACCCTGTCTCAAAGCAGAAGGTGAAAACATGCTCAAGACTGTTCCTGACCTAAACAGACATGCTGTGGCATGCCTGTGCCTGTACACACAGAGATTTTAAAACTGATCACATAGACAAATGAAGAGGTTGTATAACTGTTTCTCTAAAGTTTAAATTAGTTGTTTCCCTCCAGTTCTCACAGTAGGGATTTCTTCGATGTAAAAGATACACTGTTTCTCGTGGTACAGTCTTTGATGATGCATAAAAGCAAAGAGTTTAAGGAGAGGATATTGGGGCCGGCCGTGTGCAGCAGTCTACTCCTGGTTCTTTAAGTCCGCCAGCAAAGCCAGGTAAGAGTCAAGTTCATCCCATCCTGACCCAGAGGTCATGACCCAGAACTGTGGCCAAAGGCAAAGCTGGCTTCAGTATCTGACCCAGAAATACTGTGCCAGCCACCTGGTTGCATTGACTTCATGCATTACCTGGAGCATGTCACCCTGGAAATGCTTGACCTCATTGTTAACATCATGAGCTAGCTGATCTATAAACAGTGCTTTTCTGAAGATTTCATTTGAACGGGAATTTTTATAAAACAACTGTAGGTATAGACTTTGGAAAAGGTGAGTAAATGCTTGTTTTAGTTATAAGTAACTGATTAATTGCATATTATATATCAATGACCAAGTAAAGGAGAAATTAAAAAGAGTGCGATATCCTCCAGTGCGCTAAAGGACTAGAAATCAACACATGAGAATGGCTACTGCCTATGGAGATGGAGTGGCAGCCCGCTACTCGACTTGCCGGTGGTGTGCTGTAGCCCTCGTGCATAAATAACACGCTGTGCCTGGAAAGGTGCAAATGTCACCATAAAAGTGTGTCGCTGATGGTTCCTGTTGAATTAGTAGCCCTCACAATGTATTGTAATCGGTGTTTTTAAGATGTTTATTAGAAAATCTAATGTATCTTTGCCTAGGAAGCCACACCTATTCCTTTGAAAAGAACTTTCTCAGTCTTTCTGCTTTCTCCCTCAGACAGGCGGCCCTGTAGGTTTTAATCAGAAACCTGAGGCACCAGTAGGTGGCACTGGGAAGTAAGGAGAGGCTTCATTCCACCTCAGGGGAAAAGGCAGTGCTGTGTAACCAGACCCTGGTTTGCCTTGTTTCCTGAATATCCTGTATTGGCTAGTGAAATGGGAGGCAAGCAAAGTTGTTGGTGTGATAGAATATGACAAACTCTGGACAGGACCACAATACATCATTAGCCACACGGGCCCACAGACCGCGGAAGGCTGCACACGCCTCGAGGTCCAGCAGGCTCCATTCATGAAGAAGGCCACCTCTTATTCTCATGTATCACTTCCCGAAATCTTAAAACATTCATCAGACTGCACTAAGACTTTTGAACAAGATTCTCAGAATGTTCTGCGATCCTCAATGCTACTTTAAACTCAAAGTAGCAGTCCCAATTTTCAGTTGTTAAAAAAAACTGTTGGTCTGAAAAAATGGATTTCCTGTCCTGTGACCCAATTCCTTGGTGAGTTTGGTTATTTTGCTCACTTTGTCTCTCTCTACCATGGCTAATTTGCTAAGTGAAAAATAAACAACATCTCTCTGCCTACTTTAGCTAGTCATGCAGATAAAATACATGTTTATAAAAATGTGCAGACAAAAATCAAGATTGTAGACTTTTTTGAGAAAAAAAGGATTTGTATCCTATCAGTCAAATATAGTATGTGGACTTTTGGATCTAGATTTGCACAAACAAACGTCAGAAAACAAAGAAGGGGCTGAAGCCAGCTCAGTGGTAGAACATTCACTGAGCAGGCGCAAGGCCCTCAAAAAAAGGAGGGGATGAGAAGAGGAGGAACAAGAAGAGGAAGCGGGGAGAGAAGAAACATGAAAATTGGAAGTGATATTTGATAGGGGTATTTTATTTTTAAGTGGGCTGACTTTTGTAATGAAAACTGTTCAAAATTCGCTCCAAAATAACCAGACTATAGAGGGAACATCCTGGGTAGGGGTGAGTCAGAAATACCAAGGATGGAGGCGGCTGTTCTCAAATACAAGAGCTGAAGAGAGGTGTTGGATAAGGGTTAATGTGCTACTTGGAAATACTCCATGATAAAGGTTATGTATTAACAGAATTTTAATTTTAAAATGCATATATTAAAATTTATGAGGGAACAAATGAAGCATTAATAATTGTTTGCCAGTAAATTAGCTCACTGCCTTAGAAGTAGGGAAGCCACCACATGGAAATGGATTTGTCCGGAGTGAGGGGCCCGCATGAAGGGTGGGTCTGCCTCGCCTTGTCCCTTCACTTCCCTCTCCTTGGACTCTAGTGCCCTTCTCTGGGGTGCTGAGAGATTACAACCCTGCTCCTCACTAAAGCCTGAGACCGAATCCTCAAGCACAAAGCATCAACTAGACTTATTGTCTAGTCAAAAGAACCCACAGAGCTCTTCCCATTGTCACCAAGGAAGGTCTGCCAACTCAGGGCCCGGTGAGCCACCTTAGGGAGCTGAGGTTACTTCTACTGTCCACAAGAGGATAGACGTGGGTGAATAGCAGCAGCGGTACCCAGATTTGCATAACCACCTATCAGTGATTATTGTACTGCAGCAGAAGGCCCAGCTTCTGGTACAGTATCTCAGCTCCTCCCTTCCTCTCTTCCTGTGTATGGTTTGTGTGTGCGCACACTCACATGTGTGCATGTGTGCTTTTATGTGTTTGTGTGTGTTATTCTTTCTGTAGTACCTCCTTGTAAAAGCATCATTTCCCCTAAGGGAATTCCATGCGCTATGCAGCATTTAAACTAGTTCTTCAGAATTGGGAATGCTACTTTTCAATTAACAGTTAATTCTATCTAAGGCCCCACACGTACCCTGGTAAAAACCATAATAACTGTGCCAGCTGGACTCATGGGCTCGGACATGGGTTATGCAGGCACACACTGACCTTGTGTGTTCCTAAGGCAAACAAAGAATTACCCTTGACCGTCATATCCCTCAGAGGGCATGCTTCCTCACCCTTCCCCTGGGTGGTAAGCTAGATCTCATCGGTCCTTTTACTATTTTTTTTCCTTCTTCAGCTAATAGTGCAGATTAGCCTCAAACTCAGAATCCTCCTGCCTCAGCCTTCTGAGTGCTAGGATTACAGGCTCATACCGTTAGGCCTGGTTTCCATCATTAGCTAATGTTACCTAAATTCAAATCTCTAGGGAGCCTAGAACAGTTCTCAAGGTTCATTTGCGTGCCCCGGCTGTGAGAAAAGTTTGCATAGAGGCTTGGCCAGAATCACTCAGCTGAACCCTGTTGCTCCAAGTTAGAGGCATAAACTAAGTCCTAATCAATGTAGACGTGTAAAGAGGAAATTCCTTTGGCTTCAGAAAAGTAAAATTGAAGATGCAAGTAGTGACTGTATTTAATGTTTTCAGATTTTACAGCAACCTAGATACTATTTTGAGAAACTGCAGTCTGAATATTAGTGACCCCCCCATATACACACACAATATGTACTAGTTTCATTCATTGAAATCCTAACCCCCAGGACAATATTAGGAGATGGGCCTTGAGAAGTGGGTAATTCATGATGTGACCAAGAAAGCTAGCCAGGACCCAGTACAAAGGTGCCGTCTATGATATAAACAAGAAAAGGGACCCTCCTCAGATGCCTGCCCACACCTTCATCTTCAGCGTTCTACCCTTCAAATCTCAGAGAAACAAGTCTGCTGTTGATACGTCACCCAGTGGGTGTCTGTTCCAGCAGACCAGGACAAAGAAAATTCCTGCTTAGGCCAAGCGCAGAAGGTCTCGGCAGGAGCCCTTGCGGTAGCGAGGTCAGAATAAGCGGGCACTTGGTCCCAGAGAGCCATTAACTTGCAAGTCTGTTCAATAACTTCAACACGTGTCCTCATCACGTGTCCCGTTTTGCAGAACAAGAAAACAGAATGGTGGTGTATATGTGTGAAAAAAATTTTTTCTTCCCCCCCCCCCAAAAAAAGGTAGTTTTAATGAGTTTGAACTGCCTCTTGTAGCAAGCTTTCTTGCCGGACTATCTTTGGGCCACCAACCCACAAATGAGAGACGTGTTATTAATTATGAAATCCTGGTCTTAACTTAGGCTTTTCCCCAACTAGCTCTTATAACTTTCTCTGCCCAGGAGTTCCACACCTCTTCTCTTCTGCCCAGCTATTAGCTATTTAGCTCTTTATTAAACCAAATGAAGGCAACTTAGGCAGACATAGCTTTACAACATAAATATTCTGCAACACTAATTTCCTGAGTTCACAGTAACAAATGAACACAGGCTTATTTAAAAAAAAGCCAACAGAAGGGGTTGGAGAGATAGCTCAAGGGGTTCCAAGCATTGGCTGTTCTTCCAGAGGACCCAGGTTGAGTTCCTAGCGCTCACATAGCAGCCAACAACTTTCTGTAACTCCAGTTCCTTAGGATTTAACATTCTTTTAGCGTCTGTAGGTACTGAATGACATTCAGGATGCAGTGCAAGACATTCATGCAGGCAAAACACCAATGTACATAAAATCTAAAAGAAATTTTACTACACAGAATTCAACATAAACAGTAAACCTGAGAATCCCTCACGTCCCAGATTCCAATCTGTAGCCTAAAATATACAAATATCTCTCTACATATGTAACTACAAAGATTAACGATCTAGAAGTCATACTGAGAAATTTTTTTGCCCCTGAGTTTATGGCTCTTGCCAGGAACCCCAGCACTTGGAAGGAAGATGGCTCCAGATTGAGGCCAGGCTGACGACAGTGAGTTCTAGGCCAGTTTGGGCTACTGTGTGAGAAGCTGTCTCAAACAAAACAAGTAAAAGGCAATTTTTTGTAACTTTAATTTTCATCTAACTTGGTATCTTGAAGACTCCAAATCACCACTACCTAAAACCTAAATTTTTCCTCTACTGTTCTGCAATATTTAATAACATCATATAAAGAGAAGTTAATATAACAAGTATTTATTAGTAAACAT